>JARJDV010007892.1:0-66727 GCA_030264675.1 Anaulacaspis nigra | reverse complement strand
AGCAAGGTTTCGGAACGAATTAAACTCGTATGTCGAGGCACCACTGTGTTATCAGTGATAATCGATAATTGTCGATTAATGATAACGAATACAGATCATACGCATTTTGAATCGAATCGAAGTAAATCACACACTCAAATACCATTGCCTCATATAATTGAATTTCCAATTTTAAAAGCATTATATTATAATGCAAAAATCAATCATAAATTTTCCGATATGTCACTCAAATACCTAATTGATTAAATCGCTATGCATATTAACAACGAAATTCCAAATTAAATTTGAAATTATTTTCTCTGTGCGGATTATAAATGTTACACATATTTTTTTATGTATAATCTGCAATTGGTTTAGTTTATTTATCAGTTGAATTAATTGAAGCTTCACAACTGCCAAAAAGAGTGAATTACGATTCAATTATAATTTATACCCTGGATAAAAAAATTATAAGTGGTCGAAGAAGATATTTTTACGTTACAAATTGAAAACATTTTTACGTCGCGGCATAAAAGTACCTGATATATAAACGCAGTGATAATCATAGATTACTGATAACGATAATCATTATGTGATAATCAACAATAATCGTTTAATGATAACGATTATAGGCAGTACGCATTTAGAACCAAAGAGGTGTGTGAAATCATACATTGCCTCATATAATTTAATTGCCAATTTTAAAAGCATTATATTGTAATGAAAGAAAATCAATCAGGAATTTTCCGATATGTTAATCAAGTACGTAAATGATTAAATAGCTAAGCATATTAACTTTGCATATTAATTAGCCAACTAATTTTAGAATTATTTTGCTTTGAGCGGATTGCAAATGCTACACAAATTTATTAATTATAATTTCATTTGGTAATGTGCATGATACTTTACCAGGATCAGAGAAACAGTTTACAAACGAAATTGCAACTGACAATGAAACTAATGCCGAATTGAGCTACAAACATGAAGCGTTCAATTTAATCATATGAAACGCTGATTATTTTATGCATAAACAACCAGTAATTTGATTACTGACAAGTAAATTAACTTAAACGAAGGTTTAGTGCAATTTGATTGAAAGAAAAAGCTTAATGAAAATACTAGTAAGGATTCAATCATTTAATTTTGCTTCACAGATATTTTATGCTCTCATAGAATATACCCTTAAATAATTTATAAAATATATGGAATTTCTCGAATTATCAGATGCGATTCTTCCTATGGTGCGACTTAAAGCTCGAATTATCAATTATTTCTAAATTAGCGTATTTCCCGGATCATAAGACGCACCTAAATTTTTTTTAGTTATTTTTAGACTAAAAGATAACTTATATTAGCAATATTGAGGATTGAACATAGAATATATGTAAATTAGTGATTTGCAGAGTATTTCGATGACATACAAGATACATTGCCAGAGAATTTATCGAGTAGGCGATATTTTAAAGTTTAATTTCTTTTTTAGGTACATTTTTCTAGGTAAAAAGTCTGATATTATGGGAAATACGGTATTACTTTAAGGTATACCGTTTTACCTGTACTTGTTATTTAAAACTGAATATGATGAGTGTGTGTTAGATTATCAATAAAGGTGAGTCGTGGAGACCGAAATACACGGTTATAAAAATGTTAATATTCGTTTATTGCTCGCTACTGAGCAATGTTATTTATCGAGTATCCGCGCGCGCGATGTGCAAGTCAATAGTCTGCAAAAACCGATGGATTTCGCCTGGAAATCATTAAAAAATGCTCCATTTTTCATCATCAAACTGAAATTACACCAGGTCATGGTCAATTTCGGCCAATCGGATTAACATGGTTCAGTGCGTAATTAATTTATCTTTTACCTCTCACAACATCGCATACGTAATATTTTTTAATTTTGAAAACAAAATAATTACAGTTGTAAATCTTTCATAAAAGAAACAATAATTTTTCAAATTTTAAAATAGTATCATATTCTAGTTTAACTAGACTTTCGTTATGTGCATTTATTTTTCCAGTGATATAAGTTAAGACCACTAATTAACAAGTTGCTAAAATTCATCAATATTTTCGCGTCCCATGTGAGACAAAAATTGTGGCCAAACGAAATTATCCTTTTTGAATTGTATACGATCTAAATTTACCAACGATGAACATTTCTGGCCCTGAAATGTTCTGGAAAAACACGATCCAATATAACAGTTACGCACCTCTAAATTAAAGGGGGTCCTCCCCCTTTGTATAATAATAAATCCAATTGCTTAAGTAGCTTTTATAAGAACTAGGGAGCATGGGAAGGTATCCAAACCTCGATGAAATCCAAACCTGCGCCTCCAAAAAACAACGGCAATACCTCTAAAACTGGCTAACGCAGGGAGGGACCAATAAATTGCCAGAATAAGCAATCACCCTCAAAGACCCGAATATTATTTTGCGAGGTTTTGGTTCCAAGATATTAAAGACGGAAAAGTACAACTATAAAATACCAACGGCATATAAAAGTGAATTCATTTTTCGTCAAAATCAAAATCACGAACATTCGGCCCAGAAAGGAACCCAGACGAATCTTCAGCGTTTCCGTCCCTTCTGCTATCCTTTCAACAAACAACCTGGAATTGACTTAAGGGTAACTACCCAATATAGGTTTCAATTCCTCCTTAGAACTTATTATTACGCATATCATATTGAATTGTCTTCGTTAGCTTCCTAACCAAATAATAATATTTTTATACCTTCATGTCGTAATTCAATTACAATATATATATTCAACATGTTTACTTATGTTTCATCCTGTTTATTTTACATCTAATATTTGGCAAGAAATCAATATATTTACTCACCTAATAATTTTAACGAAATTTCAAACACAAACAAACTTTTAAATATTTTAAAAGTTTAAAAATGATGAAAAATAATTCGAATACAATCACAATTTTACTCTTTTCAGTGACTTAAGTGTATATAATTATAAGTTTAAGTTCTTTTAGCAATTAAAATATTTCGATGATGAATATTCAACATGATCACAAATGATTCTGACTAGACGCTATCGTAATTTTCCGTAATGTTTTTTACGTGACTTAAGTACATTTAATTATAGACTTAGGTAGCTTTTCCTTTTTTTTAGAAATTAAAAATGTTGATAAATACTCAGCATGAATGATTCGAATCTCTTTTTGATTAAATTTAAATTGCTTTTTCTTCTTTTTTGAACAATTTAAATATTTCGATAATGAATTATTCGGACTAGACGTAATCGTAATTTTATTTTTATGTGACTTAAGTACATTTAATTATAGACTTACGTAGCTTTTCGTTTTTAAAAAATTTCAACATTCTGATTAATACTCAACATGATAACAAATGATTCGAATCTCGTTGTATTGATTAGACACAGTTGTAATTTTCGCTTCTTAAGTGACTTAAGTGTATTTAGTAATAATTATATATATAAATAGTCCTTTTTCCTTTTTACCTACTTACATATGAGCTTTGTGATGTCTTATCTCGCATTTTTCACTGTTATGTAAAAGCATTTTCCTTTCTTATGTGAGTTAAGTACCATTAATAATAGACTTTAGCTTTTCCTTTTTAGGAAATATCAATATTTTGATAAATACTCAACATGATAACAAATCATTCGAATTGATTAGATGCAGTTGTAATTTTCTCTTCTTAAGTGACTTAAGTATATTCAATGAGCCCTTTTTACCTACTTAGATGTGAGTTTTGTGGTTGATGTTTTGTCTCCCATTTTTTCACTGTTATATATAATTATAAGTATATATGTTAACCCTCTCAGCCGTTATTTAATAAAAAAACTTGTCCTAAACAATTTTTACAACTTTTTCTTCAAGAAATGTCTTACTTTATTCAAGTGTAACCTTTGTACGTTGCAACAGACTCATTGCGTACGTTGTGTGTTGAAAGTTTATTGGATAATTAAAGCGTGCGTAAAGTACATCGCTCGTACGCGATTAAATTTACGCGCGCGCTCCTTTTTTCGTACCATTTACGCGCGGAATCCGTTACTTATTTTTATTCGACACTCTATTTATAAATGCGGGCGCATTGCTGTCTATGCGTATTGCAGCGTTTTCAGGACGACACGACGTATTTATTTCATCGCCATTCCACCAAGAGCAGCAGCATCATTGCCATTGGCATCACATGTGTGTGTTGCGCCGCTCGTCGATAAATTCACCAGGATGAGATGCGACGTCAAACGCGTCACCAAAACGTCCCGTTTTCCCGCTCGCTTGTCCATAAAAATATATCGCCATCACTACACTATACAGTCCTCCATCGATTTTATCCCGCATCTCATCCTATAAATTCCCAACTTCTTAAAAAACATGCACAGGATAATTTCACATTATCCTTCCATCCCACCCTCTCTTACACTCAACTGGCGCTAACCACAATAAAGGTTTCAAAAGCTTCGTTTAATTAAAGGAAAACTGCTGTATATTTGACATCTACGTCTAGGCTTTTACGAAAGTAAACGGCGAGTGTGAAAAGCAAAGCAAACTGAATGTGAATGAAAAGCGTCTTCAATGTTTTGTTTGGAACGATTTGCATGCGGTGAAGTTGGGACGTTAAATATTTTGATGAATACTCAACTCATGATGACAAATGATTCAGATCTCATTGCATTGATTGGATGCAATCGTAATTTTCCCCTCTTACGTGACATTTAATTATAAGTTCAAGTAGTTTTTTCTTTTTATAGGAAACTAAATATTTGAATAAATTCTGAACATGATCACAACTGAATCAGATCTCGATGCAATCGCAATTTTTCTCTTTAAGTAACTTAAGTACGTTTAATTATAAACTTAAATAACTTTTTTAGCAATCATTTATTTTGATGAATATTCAAAATGATCACAGATGAATCGGACAAGCGTAATCCTAGTTTTCCTCTTTTTGCATGATTTAAGTACGTTTAATTATAAGCTTAAGTAACTTTTCCTTTTTTTAGAATTTAAAATGTTTTCATGAATATTCAACATCATGCCAACTAATTCGGATCTCAGGTACAGACGCAATTTTTTCTCTTAAGTGACTTAAGTGTATTTAATTATAAGCTTAAGAAGCTTTTCCTTTTTTTAGAAATTTGAATATTTCGATGCATACTCAACATAATCACATAGATTCGGATCTCATTGCAGTGATTAGACGCAGTCATCAATATTTCTATTTTAAGTGACTTAAGTATACTTTATTATAAGTTTAAGTGACGTTTTTTTAGGCAGTTACATATTTTGATGAATATTCAACATAATGACAAATAATTCACATCTCATTGTGTTGATTAGACGTAATTGAAATTAACTTAAATATATTTAATTTAAACCTAAAGTCACTTTACTTTTTCAGCCATTTAAATGTCTCAATGCTTTGATTAGACACAATCGTAATTTTCCCATCTTAAGTAATTTCGCTTAAATAGGTTTATTTGATTTTTGTGTGAAAATACCATTTGGTTTTCTACGAATCGATCATCTCGCAGACGGTAAACACATTCCGATTGTGGGTGTGCATCGCATTGATATGAAATAAATATTGTTCTGACGCATGGCAATAGTTTATTGATATTTGAAACAAGAGAATCGCTAGGATATTGAAGCGCTTTCCAGTCTCATTTCTTTCGCTTGTTCCATAGAATGCGAAGCGCTTGAAGGATGCGCGCTCAAACTTGTATTCTATGTATTTCGTCCTTTCTCGCACTATCTCTCTCTCTGTTTCACTCCTCGTCGTCGTCAACACAAAGGCATGTGAATTTCGACTGCGTTCCTCGCATCCTTGCTCGCTTCATTTTTCCGCTGCGTGCATGATAATGCAATTAGTCCCGTATGCACGTCACAACCGACACATTTTCCTGTCGCCATTATCCTTAAAAAGGATGCATAATAAATCGATGAGAATAGATGAAATAATTGGCAATTTGTGCACACCTTGCATAAGTCGGATGTGACTAATTGTATTAAATTTGAACATGGATGGTGGAAAATGGCAAGAAGCGGAAATTCACGTTTTCCCCCAACCGCAGCCGCACAAAGCGGGCGGCAATCGCCTCACACCAAAGCGTTTCCAATCACATCGCATCGCATTCAATCATTTTTTCCTCCCTATAATCTAAATAGCAAAACGACCGGTCGGGGCGTCACATGCAACGTACACGTATATTGTATTGAAGAGCGCCCTCCGGAATCACGTTTTTCCATTCGCGTTAAGCATGGATAAAAAACAGTCATCACTATCCTCAACGGCGGCAGCGGCGGTTGTGGTATTACTGTCAGGCAAATTAAAGGCACAATGCGAGGCTTTTTATCCTGTTGTTTCATTTACTAACTAAATATTACTAAATGGAATCGATGAATTATGATATGAAAATGATGATTACCATTTCAATAAAATGTTTATCCGTTGGGTGAAGCCATAGGTAATCCCGTGATTAACGAATGAATTTGTGGCGCAATAAATTCCCCCAGGCTATTTCAAACACGCTCACTCTTCCTTCTTTCTCCTGTTGTTATTGTTGTTGTTGTTGTTTATATGAGAGTTTATTATCTTATGAACAATGCGCGCACATTAATCACTCGATTTGAATCACTCACATCAATTAAGCACTGCAAGTTTGCGTGCACGAATAATTAACAATTGCACGTTAATGATGCTGCTGCAAGTTGGTTGAATGGGACTTGGCCCATTTCGACGGTCGATGGGTGCTTTTGCGCGACGCGAGAGGAATCGCACGCACGCAGCAGCCGGGAGAACGCAGCAAAAGGGTAGAAGCGGCGGCGGCGTCGACGTTGCTTCTACGACGCTGTGTGTGCACTGGCCGCCGCTCCTGCCGCTGTTGCAGGCGGGCTCGCACCTCTCTCTCACATCCTCCGGCGCGGCCAAAGTCGCAAGTCGCAAGCGCACTGCTCAAAAAACTCAAGATAATTACACGTTTCCAATACGCCCTGGAAATTTCTTCTTAATTTTTAATATCGCATTACGTCGATGTCGCCGTCCTCTCCCCCGGCGGCTGGTTACCCGCAAGCATTCCGGATGAATGCGTTCATGCCCCTCGCGCGTTTTTTGCGTCACCGCCCTGTGGAATTGTCCGCTGCAGATCGAAACCCACCGCGAAAATCGCGCACACAGTCTGATGATCCCGCATTTTCCCTTCGAGCGACTTTCATAATGCGACATTACACATGTAGGCACAAAGCTTCTGTCAACCCTAAGAGGTTAAGTCACGCTCGCAATTGTCGTATTTCGGTTGTAGTTGAAATTAGATAAGAATTAGAGGCATAGCATCATGCGGATTCCACACATAATCAATAAGAATGCGCGACACGCGTACCAGCCATCCGCGGAGACGCTGAATCTTCTCAGCGAACAGCATCGCAGACTTGTTGCCGAAGATTTGTCGCGCGGCGATGACTTGCCGCCCACGCTCGTCTCGTGCTGCGTGCGGGTGATTAGCGAACACTTTGAAGAATATCCGCTTATCAATGATCTAGTGTTATGCGCCGATCGAGATTACCTTCTCGAAATCCTCCCTACAGATTTGCCCTTGTCGTTGGTCGTCCCAATAATCGATGTACGTTTCCTCCAATTACTTTGTAGCAAGTGTGTTGAAAGTTTGCAGTGAAATTACAAATTTAATTATAGAACGCACATTGCGTTGCGTTATTATCGTATCAAACCGCAATTTATCGATTGTTTATATTAAATTGCTGCGTACATTGAACACATTCCATTAAGCTAAGCCAAATCAACTTACGAATGAATGTAATCTATGCATATAAAAGAGGTTTTAGTCATGTAATTGCTTATAAAGTGCTCAAGCGTGCAACTGGTGTTTGCTACCTATTACAATAATAGTTTCCCATCAATCAGGATGAAATTTATTGGATGCGCTGTTACGCTGATAAATATGGAGTGGCATCGCATCATCGCCATCTTGGCTGGACATGGAAATGCATCTACATGGAGAACTATATGCAAGAACTCATCGAAACTGCGAAACCTCAAGATAACGATGAAGAAACCATGGAAGACATAACCACATTAATGAATCCCTATATACATCGTCTGGTCATCTCGCAATTGCAAGCATGGAAACCGCCTCTCACCATGGAGGCGGATGAGATACCAGATATATACCCATGTGATCATATCAACTTGGAGCCAATTTTCCGCCGGCTGCAGAATGTCGAAGAATTGGTTATGAAGTTCGGCATGAACTGCGTGGGCGAATCGTTTTCCTGGAACATGTTCAACGTATCGCATGATGATGCACGACGGCTGGGCAATGCATTATTGAACCTGAAAAAACTGCGTTTGTTTGACTTGCACACATCCAATTTTGAGGACAGACACTTACAGATTCTCTCCAAGAACCTGATTAAGGTCACGACGCTTGAGGAAATCAGCTTTAAGAATTGTCTCATTAGCGATCCGGGTGCACTCTGCATTGCCAAGTTAATGTTATCCCATCCAACCCTTCAAAAACTCGGCTTAGCCAACAATAAAATCGGTCATATCGGCGGTGAGGGTATCGGTTATGCCTTGACGCAAGAGTCCTGTTGTCCCTTGAAAGTCCTCGATCTTCGATTGAACCCTTTAGGACACAAAGGTGTTATGGGCATTTTCCGCGCACTCGTGCGCATCCAGAAAATTGAGGAACTCATCATTTCCGGATGTGGTTTTGAGGATGCGACTGGCGTCCGCTTGGGGGTTGTTATTCAGCTGAATTACACATTGAAATATATTGACATCAGCAATAACTGGTGTAAGCCAGGCGAAGAGGTAACTCCTCCCCCGCACTTCCTCTAATCACAATTCCAATTCCCTCTCTAATTTTATTTCAGGCGATTTACAATGCTGTCATGCTAAACACAACGTTACAATGGCTAGATATGCGTGAAACAAACATTGGTGAACCGTTCTATTCAACGATAGCAAAGCGACTCAAACGTAATCGCGGTGAACTCGCTGAAGAACTTGAAGAGAGCGAAGAGGTCGAGACCGAAACCATGGAGCAAACCACTTTCGAAACCGAAGAAGGTGAGGAGGAAGAAGAGGAGCAAACCCCGTCCATATAACCCCACAAATGGTGACAAAAATAGATATATTAAAAAATTATTAGAATACATAAAAAACTGTAATGCAAAATAACTTTTAATCTAATTTTCACTTAAGACTAGCTGAAATTACAATACGAATGCAACCGAATGCATTGAGAATAAATTAGAGAATCTGTCGTAAATAATAAATTTCTAAAGTAAGTAAACGTAGAAATAGAGGAAAACATATCATAATTAATTTATAAATGGGAAACATGAATTATTTTGATCGTTGAATCTTATTGCATATACGTGATTGTTAATCACTTATTTAAAAAAAAACTCATTTGTTTAAAGCAATTTCCAAGTGACCCTTCAAAAACTTTAGTCATGATTAGTGCACCTATCTTGTAAAAAAAAACTGTATATTCACTGAGATTGTTTTAAGTCTTATATGGCACAAAATTGTGGCAGAGATCTGTCAGTTACGTTGTCTTACGAGTGTATAAAATATTACATTCAATGGTCTAAGTATTATTTCATTTGTCATTGAATGGCGAGTATCTTAGCGTTATGAATAATTCAATGTCTTCATAGCGCACGAGTAGGCAAGAGATCAAGAATATAAAATTATTTGCAAAAAAACTCATCGTGTAAATTATTGATCTGAAGGGTCACTGAGCTAGCATCATTTTTTTGTCTCCTTACAAGTTATAACAACCTAATTACATGATTTAACATTGAGTCGAAAAATACGTAATTATCATGCAGTCAAAAAATTTACAAATTTCTCATAAAGCATTGTGAGTACAAATATAAAAAATTTGTTCTGAATATTTCAACTATTTACGCGATTGCTGTATTTTTCAGATTGAGACGTCACAGCCAGTTTTAATTTCACATATTTAATACGCTATACATATTTGCATCTCACCATAAAAACAGTTGGTGAAGTGCATCACCAACAATATTGCACCTGGCGACAATTCGTGTCGGGCGAATCCGCTTGAAAAGCTTCAATCAGTCGCAGATTGTATACGTTTCCTAAATCGTCAATGCATAGGAATGCCGTAAAATTATCAGAGTGCGCAATGTATGACGCTCGCGCACCATATAGCTTAATCGCACTGAGCAAATACTCCTTACCCTCTTTACCCCGCTTCGTCAGCATGACAGCGTTCTCAAGGTCCAACGGAGCCAAGGGTTTCTTTGCACTAATGCAAGCGCCAGAATTCGACCGGGAACGAAAACTACGACGCTTGTTATTCGGCGTATTGGTCTTCACGGAAAGACTCACGTTCCACCAAATCATTTGCTCGGCAAGAGAAAACAATATAGAACTCTCCGACGAGAATGTCATGAAAGTTACTGGAGCTTCATGCGCCCTTAGTTTGGAATGGAATGTCATAGTTTCCAAGCACCAAATCTAAGAAAAAGACTATAATTATTAAAACTCCAACCCCAATAAGTAGTACATACCTCAATTTCGCCGCATTTGGTTCCTAACGCCAAATAAATATTGTTTTGCGAGCAACAACAAGAAGTAATATCATTATCAGCATGAACTTTATTAATGCTATAGTTCATTGACTCATCAATCGTCAGTGCTAGTAAATTATTTCCGGATGCAACGCATATCCTATTATCTGGTGTCTTACATGCCACAGTATAATATCCACAGTCGGTCAATTTACCACACAGCACTTCAATACTGCTAAAGTGGTTACTGTACTTCCAATAACATATTTTCCGTTCTGAAATCACAATAAGGTTGTCGCAAAACTTGAAGCACGTACGAATACTGTCTGATCTGTTTTCCGTGCATATTTGCCGTTCTCCATCTTGGAGTTTATAAGCACTTCCTTGGTAGTGCACTAACAATGAACCAGAAGTTGATGCGGCCACAATTGTACCATCAAATGCTTCAAGATACGAAACCTCGCTACCCAAGTCCATAATCTCTTCCACTTTGCCATCCACATACATGCACACCATACCCGTTTGGCATCCAAGCACAAATGTTTGATTATAAGTTAGTAATTTTGTAACGTGTCCAAGAAATGAAATATCTCGTGGATCTTTCTGGGAAATGCTTAATACATTTTTACGTGCAGTAGCCACCTCAAATGTATTCTTATCTTCCAACCAATGTGCGGCATACATTTGCACTACATCCGGATAAGCTGTAAATGTCTCACCCGGATTAATATGCCACAGCTTCAGAATATTATTTCCAAATCCGGTCAGAAGAATCTCAATCGTATTATCATCATAATTCGTTACGGCGTCAATGCAGATGACATTTCTGGAATGATTTACGATTGAACTAAATGTTCATTAGCTAAATGGTGTTACATACCCGTATTGTGCGTCAAATTGCTCAACCATTTCGCGCTTTTGCAAATCCCACATATAAACAGTCTTGTTACTCGTGCCAATGACCAAATACTTATCCGTCATGGAACTGCAGATATTCGCGGCATCATTCAATTTCATTATTAGAGTTTTATCCAAAAAGGGTGTCTTCTCCTTCCATACAATCGTGCATTTAACCACCTGACTCTTCTGTATGGCTACAAACTCCTCCACATCCTCATGCTGAAGCGTATGCAATGCCAAAATTTCCACGTCGCAGAAGATTTTTGATACAAATTCACCACTGGCCGTATCATACACGACTATACCCGACTTCAGCGCCAAGTATATATGCTTCGTACTCATGGAGAATTGGACCGAGGTAATCAATTGTTTCAAATCCATTTCATGAACAAGATTTCCATTTTTCCACCACACCAGTTTACCTTTGGCCGATCCTGCGACCAGCATATCACCATTCAGATCTGCAGTGACGTACACATCGTCCTTGCACGTATGCGTTTCATACGCTTCATCATCTTCCGTATCGCCAAAGAAGTTTTGATGATTCCTCTGTTTGACCGCAGGCGACGGAACAAATCCACACTCATTATTAGCTGTCGAGAAACTATTGCGACGTTTCCTCAATTTCCATAACTTGACCGAACCATCACGTGAAATAGACAGGAAGCGGTCATCATCAGCTCTCAAATGTGTTATTTTATCAGTGTGCCCTCTAAACGTTTGCACATTTTGGTTAAATCGTTGAGCCCAAAGCTAAAACGTAAAATATTCATTCACTCACTTCATTCGACAGCGTCCTAATCGAATAAAACATACCTGAATGTCTCCAGACTCTGTACCGATCAACAAATAACCAGCTTCACTGGTAAAACACGCTATATGGAATTTCTCAGAGACGTTCAAATCCTGAATATGGCATTTGTTCTTTTTGGGCGACCTGCAATTAAATGTAAATTAACACCGCTGGTAAACAACGCCTTATAAACAAACTTACAGCCATTTGAAATACAATCCAAATTGACCAGCCCTCTTCATCTCCTTCCGTGCCAATTGATACACCAAATTATCCGGTGGTAATTGCAGAGCACTCTGTATAATACTCGTATGCTTAAAACGCTCCAAATTCTGACCGTGGCTATGCAAAAACTTCTCTAACTGCTCCACGAGCAATTCATACTCCTCGCATTGCAATGTTATCAACGAGGTGTAATTATCCAAATCGTGTATGACGTCACCTATTCCAGCCGCTTGAATCTTCGCCTCGAGGAAGCGCAAATCCTTCCGAAAGATTTCAAACTCTTGCGTCATGCCCGCATTGTACAAATGGTAACTGATGTATTGGTAAATATAATTGTCATCCGCAAATTTATGATAGTGAATATATTTGTCAAGATACGCATTAACGAGCGCTTTATGCCTTTCCTGCAAGTCCTTCACATTATCCCTTAAATAACTGTAAAACACGTGATGTATGCCGTAAACATATGCTTTATTCGATTCATTGTATCCACGAACGACTAGCGATTTATTCATCAAACTAAGCATGATTTCATCCACATCCGGCTCGTTCAGATCCCACAGCAGCGAAAGTGGGTTGGCAGTAATATTCACGTCCTGCGCGAAGATGCCCAAATCCAAGAACTTCTCATGCAAGTCGTCGCTCAAGTTCGCTAAACAAAATTTGATTGTCTGATGACGCTTGCTCGGTATTCTAAAACCCGTAAAGCATAAACACCCCACACATCCACCACAAAACGCAAATAACCTACTTGGACCGTTTAACTAAACGATTACGGAAATGTTCCCATTCGTTTATTGCGTTCGTCTTTAATCCCTCAGCCTGCAATGCAATCACATTCGCACACAACACCACTGTCATCGGATCGCCCTTACACCATGTAACCACATCCTTCACGTAATCGTTTTCAGGCAGTGGTGCATCCAGAGCCTGCTGAAACAGATCCTTCGTTTCCTCGGCCGTAAACAGATCCTGCAGGTACACATGCAACATGCGCTCTTCCAGCTGGAACTTCTCCTGCGACAGAATAAGCAGCCGGCAGACGTCAAAGTGTTGAATGACGTCAATGTTCGGCACATTGTCCAACACGATGAGCGCGTTATCGTACGGCGCTTTAATAAACAATGCTTGTAGCATGTTTTTCATGATACCTATAGTCGCGGGCTTATCCTGCGGCCGCGTATCGCTATCAACCAACTGCAGCCGATGATACAGCATGTACATTTGATCGATAAGATCGTTTTCCTGATGGCGATTCTGCAAGTCGATCCAGTAAACTTTGTACTTGATGCGTTTCAGAATATTCGAATCCCGAATACACGCAGCCGCCAAATTGCTCTTTCCGATCCCGTTCATCCCATGTATGTTGATTTTCATTGCAACCTTTGAAGACATTTCGGTAATTTTCGATTTTATTTCGTTCATCTACAAATCAAAAATTTTGCATAAAACCAGATTAGATTCAATGTTTATTCATAAGAACAATGCATAATAATATCTAAATCTAATCTAGTTTAGCGCATTGGCCTATTTGTTTCAACTAAGCGGGTGGTGAATCATACCCGATCAACTGAACACGATTACGAATCTAAACGAAAACGCTACCACTACGCAACAGGCCGCATGCATGCATGCATGTGCGCGCAAGCAAGTAAGTAAACACAATGCAGCTGCAGGTGCATTCACAACATCCTTTTCATGCTACTAGAAAATCGTATCCATGTCTTGCTCGCACGGGCAAAGAACATGACAGAACCTGTTCTGATCTATTACGTCACGTCGGCCGTGCGTTCAACAGACTGGTAGGGCAACGGTGTTGTTGTGATCTATTATCAAATCGCAATTAACGTGCGTGCAATGAAAATAAAACCAAAGCAAATCAAATCAACCACAATGCGCGCGCGCGAAAATCATTGTATATGCTCACCACACGCGTCCATCGCTATTGTCAGCAGGGATAAATTGACATGTTAGTTGGAGATGGTTAACAATTGATGAGATTAAGCATGCAAGACTTACGAGACTGCTGCGCTCGATGTAAAACCTTGGCATGGATGGCACATTGCCAAACCGGAGCGCTTTGTCGCATTCCTTCCGAATCGCTTCTTCCTCGTACAATCTATCCGTGTATTTTTTGCGCAAACTCGCGTACTCCGGTCGGTCAACAAATGCCAGTAGCACTTCATAACCACGATTATGTCCCTTAATCACGCTCCGAATGCGCTTGAATAGCTCCTCTTGATTCTGCAGCGTATAAAACAAGAACGATAGTCAACGACACCTCATCGTACGTTAGCTAATGAGTCATACCTGATCCAGCAGACTGTACCAATGATTCGTGTTTGCGTTGAGCACCGAGGAATGTAAATAATCCAAAAGCGTGCGAATACTCGCCGACAACACCAGACATTTCTGCAGGTCACACCACAACTCTTCGCACAACTTCGCCTGCACCGGATCCATTGTCTCTCCGCACTAAGTGCACCACACTCGCCGTATTCTATTTGGTATCGTTATCTACCGTGATTATCGCGATCGCCAGCGTGCGAATGATTGAACACATTGAGGAATTTTCATGAATTTCGCTTTGTATAATGAAGCACCAAATACGAGTTTATTAATATGTAAAATTGAGCAAAACTTAACCACTAACCCGATACGAGTTATATACATAAAGCGGCAGTCTTACGTTTCGACACAACCATCGTCACACAATCTGTTCGTTCGTGCCTTCGGTCGCACCTGGCTTCGCAAACTGTTGTAAACTAAACTACAAAATGTAAAAACGTTCGCGAAATGAAAATAAATAAGAGTGCTCCTATCGAAACCTAGCCAACTAACTAACTGAACTGACGCGAAGATCTGCCGCTGAGGAAATGGCGCTTGATGGCGCTCGCTCTTGTAGCTGGCGCCCTCTGGAAAGCTGCAAACGTTCACAGAAGTTTTTCAAAAGTTTTCAAACTTTCTCGGGTCAACTGGCGTATATTACAAAACACAAATAAGGATAACATATACAATAACAAACTATAACATTAACAATAACAACATTAAAGGACGTCGTAAAAACAATCAAACCATATGGTCGGATACAAACATTTAAAATAGCGCATCATCGTTGCAATAAAATGTACATCCATCGACTATTAATCGACAAGCGAGCCTTAAAATCGCGTTTGTATCCTCGCATCATGAAAATATCCACAACAATAAAATATCGTCAACACATTGACACAGATTAAAATGCGCAAGCGCAAGCCTAAGCCGCATACCCCAGCGGTTAAATTTTTAAAGGTTAATAATAATAGTATATTTATTATTCATTGAAATATCAAAGTGTAGTCTCGCTAATATATGAGTAATACAATATGTAACATTGGTAAAGATTTGCGCTGTGCGCATTTTCTTGTTTGCTTTCGTTAAGAAGAGTTTTTAAATTTGTCCGCAGTTCCCTTCTTTCAAACAATTTTTTTTGCTACGCATAACGTAATTTTCTTTTTGTTTTTATGATTTTTTTGGGGTTTTTCTCAAAACGCATTTTGCGTTTCATAAACGATTTTTACGAATATAATATATAAACGATGAGAACGTATCATGAACATTTAAATCTAACTTTCGATAATCAAGTTTTATATATCAATCAATTAAGAAACAATCAAATTGCATCTCTTTCTTCTTGTAGAAGCTATCTAGGTGTGTGCTTGTGTTTGGCGTTATTTATAAAAACACACCCGTGCGTTATGAATCAAAATGTTGACTGCTGTCGCCATGAATAAGATGAATTTTTGTTATTATTTTTGTTTAATTTGTAACATTTTCTTTAAAAACTTGTTCGAGTTAGTATCTGCCTGTAGCACACCGCATGTGGGTGTGCTAAAAAGATATCGAACAATACTATTTAATAATTACTACGCCTAAAACGCTTGATTTTGCAAATTCGAAAAAAGTTGAATAATATCGTTTCGCTATATGAAACAAGAGCGATTTTTCCGGCTTTGCAAGCCAAGCGGAATTTCTCAAAAATGTATCGTAATTTAACATAAAACCGAAACTTGATAATAAGTTAACCAAAAATATTAAGATAAATGTTATAACGGAAAAACACGCTTTAACAAAACACACATTTCTCCCGAATCGCAGGAGAAACTTTTTAAACAATTTACTTCTACTTAATATATATTTTTGCGCATATAAAAAGTAGAAAACTAAGAGATAAAGAGTGAACGAGTCAATGAATAATCCAATCAAGTGATTAATAAACACGAAAGAAAAGAACCTGCGTACGCAAATGGTCCATTATCATTATCATCATCATCATCATCAACAAATAATTAGCGAGATCAATGACATTAAATACCAAACGCACCCCCCCTAGCATTTGGATGTGACATTACCCTAAGTGTATGTTCTAGAAACCAATATGTCGAAGCGAACAAATGTAGGTTGTTCCGCTTCGTGTTTTTAAAATAGTTTTTCGCCTAGCTGCTAAGCGACAATCATCGGCTCCTGCGTATTTACGCCGCACGATAACTAATGCGTAATAAGATATGAGTGCAAGTGTCGAAATGCAGATAAAAACAGATTTGCATGGCTTACACTATATATGTAAAATGCTCCGTGACTTATTACTAGTTGATCGACATGTTCATCGCAACGTCCGAGTTCTTCGAGTTGCGCATCAATGGCTTGTGTTTCGGATACTCAATGCTGTGTATCCATAACCAACATGTCCGGCAATAGTACCGAAAGCACGTGAGCTCCCTGCAGAAATAGGGACCTTGCTGCACGTTGCACACTGAACAAAGTGAATCTTCCAAGTAGGGATTAACTTGCACCTGTAAATCCAACAAGTAATCACCCTCAGTTTCAGCATCACAAGTTTGTTGTTTAACCCTACCTTTTTAGTGAATCGTGGTGCCTTAATCTCCACAAAAGCGGCAGCGACCGCCTTCATATATGATCGCGTATTGTTGAACATGACGCAACCGGAGCCAATTGGATACTTGTACTTATCCGTATGTATTCCAGCGTACACCACGCCGTCAAAGAGGTCGTTCATAATCTTGGCAAGGCCCTCGGCATTGAGCATGCCGTGCAGGGCGCCCACAAAGACCGTTCGACTCGGGTCCATCTTTTGCGACGTGGACTTTGTGTAGTTGGAATCGTTAAGACACCACGGAATAACTTGAACCTCCTTCGCACGCAGCCGCTTCGAGGAGATCTTGTAGTACCAATTGCCACTTTTCAAGTAGTCACGACTGCACGCGTTCAACAGCGATTTGACATTCTTCTCAGACTCGAAAATGATGTATACGTAGCCCTTAGGCAACGATACCTGCTTGTCCATGCCCGGCCATTCGACGCGAATCGGCCCAAATGGTTGAAAGGTACGGATGAGCATTTGCTCCGATATATCCCACGGTACACCGCCCAGGAACACCTTGCTTGAGTAACCCGTAGGTTTAGTTTTCCTCTCTGGGAGCACTCCACTCCAGGCGCAAGTCGCGTCCGAAGCGAGCGCCGTATTGCGTTGCAAGCGGACGGCACGATCCAAATGTGTATTCTCCGAATTGAAACCATAGTTGTTGCCATCGGTCCACTTAGTAAAATGCTGCAACAACAACACACGACAATCAATCCATGCACACAACCCGTGCCACAAAATACCCACGTTTGATGCGCCCATGGAGCAGGCGCTGGGAATTGGCGGAAAATACTTGCACGCATAGTTTGTCGACTGCTGAAGATTCTGCAATGTCATCAGCTCCATGTTATTGTTGATGCTCGAGCGTGCTAAATTGTCATTCAAAGTCAATGCGTTCTGTAAAGCAAAACGAAGCATAATCAACCATCACACATATCCTAAGCTCTACAAACCAAAACTTCGTTGAGGCTACCGTCCATAATCGAAACGGCACTGTTATCTGAATCGCGTAATCGTCCATTGCTGCTGTACATGGAGGCGGACTCATAGGCGCTGGGACTATTGCTGCCGCTGCAATCACTGAAAACAACCACAAAAATGACAAAAAAAAACTTAGACGTCCACCATTCCACCATACTCACCTAAATGGGGATAAAGGAGTGTTTGATAGTCGACTGAATGAGTTATTACGCTGTAACATACACACATTTAATTCCATTTCCTGTTGCAGGAGAGAAAATCATCAAGTTTACCTCAAAGTCGACTGAAGAGGAACTCGCTAAAGTCGGCGGCGACTGCGAGTAGATATCGCTCGATGAGCCGCTGCTCATGTAGCCGCCAACGAAGCAACCACGAGGCATATTCAATCCCAGCAGGTCTGAAATAGTTTCACTTGCCATTATACCAACGTTTCAAAATCGTCGTTGTAAACGTTGATCGAGCACGTGTTTGATTAGAAAATGGCAAACCGCACCGTCGTGTTCAAGTAAAATGAACAAAGTGAGCGAATCGTCGAGCACAAATCTAATTTTGAACGAATGCATACAACAAGATAACACTTTTTGATATTGACCGATAACGGACACTGTGTTCAATCTTAAAAATGTTCACGCCTAAAACCTCAAAGTTTGTCTCTTTGCACCGCAACAATTAAAACGAAATTTGTTTACCAAATGCGCACGCACTTTTTACTCGTACAACTGTCGACGCTGTGCGTTTGCGAAGAGCGACAACAAAAGTGAAAAAGTAGAAACAATGCGCCTTTTTCGCCCCGAAAAACAACCAAACAACAGTTTAATTGATCACACAGGCCAATTATATCACCTATCACGTAATCATTAGGCCGTCCAAATATTAAACTGACTGATGATGTTGTTATTAAAATTCGTAGCATAGCGGCGACGCACTTGGCCGTGCAATTTTATGTAATGCTTTGTTTAATTCGTCCAAATTCCGAAAATTAAACGCAAAATCGAAAGTGCTTTCCAACCATGTAACGAGTTAATGCATATGTACGTACCATTTTGTTGTTCCGGCTTCTTCGTGCAATTCTGCACAAGGCCATTGGCGATCAACGAATTGATCGAGAAGTTCTGCAGCACCTCTCTAAAGTCGGGCGGCTGCTTATCGCAACGCGTTGTGTACATTTCACTGCAATTGAATATATTGCAGTCCTGCAACAATAACAACAATAACAATAAAACATTTAGATTTATTCGGCGCGTGCGAAATTATTGCAGGCAATTAAATTGTCATATAGCGCGCAAAGATTCGCTGCCGCTTCCGTCTCCGCCGCCGCCGTTGTCATTATCAACGACGATGGCAATTGCCCTTTTCTGCGTGCATCCCTCTTCAGCGCGCTTCCGTTTGAACGACGAACAGCTTGTCTGGCTTGAGCATCGACGGATTTGTAACTCTGCCAAATCGTTTTCTCCCGCGCCATAATAAACATAACATATTCGCACAACAAGTAAAAAATTAGCTGTCATCTCATATGCAAGCGTCATTGGAAATTATACAAACGAATAAGAGATGTTAGCAATACGTCGATATGATGCAACAAAGAGAAATTTGATTGTAAAATTTTTAATTTTCAAACTGGAAACGCACCAAACTCGCTCCTTCCTGGCATTGAGAAACCGCGAACAAGTTCAATTCACGTCTAGCGTAACTAATAAATTAACAAGTTGCGTTCGATGCACACATACACTTACTTACCTGTTGCAACGACGGGATCGTTGTCATTTTTTTGAAATTTGATTTTGTAATTCGTCACCCTGAAATGATCGCGTATTCTTGTGACGAGCACCGCACCACTCACGCCTTTATGTATTCGTCTTCGTGCGCTTATCACGATGTGATAACGTTTTGTGCGCGCCAACAAGTATTTTGCGTGCGCCCGCTTAAAGTAAATCGGTCGGTTCAACACAATAAACAGATATATATTTCGGAACAATCACATCTTCCGATGCAACAAGCGAAATGTGACGCGTGCGCATCAATTTTTCTTGTTTCCAATGACAACTTGGATTCTCGCCGTTTTTCGATTGTTCCGTTGAGTAAACAAACGATAAACAAATGGCGTTTAGACAACTTATTTATTAAACATGGATATATTGTTATATAAATCGATTTAAACATATTTTCTATTCCATGTCGAATTCGCTAGAAGTGCCGCCGCGTTCGTGGATTGTAGATTGACCCTCTGTGCTTTGTAAAGTTGAGGGACCGCTGCCGTCGTGCAAAGTGGAAGCACCACTTCCGCTAGGTATGGATAATGATGCGCTTTGATCTTCGGCGGTGGCGTGTTGTTCTTCGGTGGGTACAAAATTTAATTCGTCAATTCCCGCGCTTGGATAAGGCGCTTGTTCTTCGCCTAATTGGACAATAATAAAGCCTAGCATGGTTGTGCTGAGTGTATCGTCTCGACGTAGGCCAAGAGCTCGATGAAACCAATCGGCTGATTCCTCTAAGTGGTTCATCAACGCATGAACGAAAGCGATATCCGAGTAAATATTCGAGTTTTGTGGGGTTAAGGCCAAAGCCTGGAAGTGAAATAAGTTTCTTAGTAAGTTTCGAAAGTTTGTGGTTAACGACGTACTTTGTGATGATGATACAAGGCTTGTTTATAATTCTTCTGTTTCCTCAACGCATGTCCTAAGTTGTTGTGTAAGGGTGCCCATTGCTCTGGTAGTAGGGTTGTTTTTCTATTTTTCATCATTCTCAATGCGTTTACGAAATATTTTTCTGCGAGTGGATAACTGTAACGTATTTAAGATTAGTATTTTGCTGCTGTAATGTGGAAAACATACTCATAATTTTGATAGGCGATTACTCCACGTTCGTGCAGAATGAACGGATCATCAGGTGCGATTTTGTATGCTTGTTTGAAGAATTTCTCAGCCAATCGAATATTGTTCGTCAAACCGCACTCTAAACCTATATACATTAAAGGCAAATGACATCCTTTCATCAACTGGGATGCTTTGAAATAAGCAGCCATTGCTTGATCGTGCTCATTTTCCGTCGCGAATGAATGCCCGTACGCTAACCATGCCGGACCAAATAATCGGTCAATGCTTGTTGCTTTTGAAAGATATCGTCGCGCTGGATCACATTTTCCTATTACATAATAGTAACAACCAACTGCGTACCAGGAAATTGCCAAATTTGGATATAGCTCAACCAACTTATGAGCTAATGTAAACAATTCTGAAAGATGATATTGATATTTACGAAAGTATAACATCTGAATTCGCATACGTACTATTACTAATTTTAAGCTCAACTAAGCAGGAGATGTGAATTGGGAGACATGCAGTATGATATGGATCCTGCTTCAGAATGCTTGTTGTAAGCGCATGACATGTTTGATAATCACAATTGTAATATAATTGTTCGGCTTTAGCTGAAACCATGTCTAAACTGTCCTGCAGTCGCGAAATGTATGATTGCGTAGAAGCATCTCCAGAAGTTTTCACATCAATCACTGGCGTAAAGTTTGATGATAATGGCGTACAGGATTCCGTTTCACTTGTGCTTATATCCAAACCATGACTCTGTTTGGAAAGTGTATGATACTTTTTGAATTTACTTTTATATAGTAACAACAGGACCATAGCTTCTTCAGAGTTGCATTGTTCATTCACTGGCAATGAATTCAATAATTCATACTCTACAAATAATTGTGGTAAATTTTTGGAACTACAGATTAATAAGAAATAAAATACCCTCCTCTGAAGATAACATCTGATGTTGTGTTAAACAATCAAAGGCCTCATAACAATAAACATCATGCATTAATGCTTTCCTGTAGTACTCTGCAGCCAAGCCTCGGTTATCCATTGCTTCCAATACTTTGGCTTTTAATAGAAATACTGCAGACAACATTTGCTAAAATACAAGTTTTGTTATTTTATGTAAATTCTATAGCTAGTACACATACATTTTTTGTGGTTTCATCAAATAGGCCATTCTCCAATGCTGGAAATAACAGATTTTCACTATGTGAATATATCTGAGTATATTCTTCTGAATCCCATAAATTAATAACTTTTAATGCTTCTGTATACTCTTTAGCTTCCAGCAAACACTTCACCACTAAAGTGTTACACATTACACTAGTCTAAAAAGAACTTTTCTGTTATGATTTGTTCAAAATATTAGAATTACCAATGGGACATACCTTGTCTAAGTTTTTTAATCTCAGTAGGTTTGCAGCTCGATGATACTGCTTCAATTGAAACATGCATTGTGCTAGCCAAAAAACATCTCTAGCTTCTGAATTCGAAAGTGCAACCACTTTATCAGCCCAAAATAAAGCGGCATCGTAAAAATGCTAAATTAAAGCGCATAGAGGTTACATTGTTATTTGTTCATTGACATTCAATATTTACCAATTTGAGATAAGTTTGTACCATTTTACGGTAGTTGTTAACATCGAGCGAACCATTTGCATTGAGATTTTTCATTTCCGAATCTGTATCACCAGCCATAATTACAAATAATATTTAAAGTAACCTAAAAACGGTCGCAAACCACAACCAAAACAATTCATATACGCAATTCCTAATAAGTTTAGTTCATAGTTTTGTCACAGAGTGCTGTTGTTCGGTTTTAAATTTAACCTTATTTAAAATATTCAAAAACAATTGAAAACAAAACAAAGGTTGACAAAGTTACAAGCTGTAGCGAATTTTTTTAAAAGATATTACATTTATTGATATCTAAATTCACCAAAATATATATTTTAAGTATGGATTCCCAAAGCAAACAAATTGAAAAATATTCCAACTTATCAATGCATTACCTCAAAGAGATAACTGATTTACGTGAAAAGAACGACGAAATTAAACAGAGAATTATATTATTACAAAATGACCTCACAACGATGAGAGAACGTATTGAAAGTTTGGAACACAAAGCTCAGCTGAGTGCGGAAGATGCTCGTGTCGTGACGAAATTCGTAGACGATATGGAAAATATTTTAAACGAGAAAACTAATCGTTTGGCTGAATTACGTCAAATCATCCAATCACAGATCAATTTGTACATTCAAAACTCGTATTCGTCATATGACGCAGCAACTGAAGAGCTTGAAACCCAGGAGAAACTTAACACTGAAAGAGAAGCCATCCACGCACTGCGTCTTGAAGTAGCTGATGCTCGTGGCCGTCGTGACGCAGTGAAATTCTTCAAAGAGTCCATTTCGGCAGACAAGTTTTAACATTTGCACCCGAAACATTTCCATCAATTAGGATACGTCATAAGCAGGAAATTTTTCGCCTTGCTAACATTGGCCGCATTCGCAAGTCGTGCGTGTGAAGTAAATTATAAATTAGAACTTGTTTCAATTCGAATATAGAATTCTATTATCTATTGTTGGCATTGCAAGATAATTGCAAAGAATAAAATTGTAAAGTGTGCAATGTGGTTATCAGTTGGTTATGTCGAAAGCGAAAGGCCTAGACTATGTCACGCAAGCATAAAATAAATGTGTGTAATACATGCAAAACTGTGAGCGTGTTGCCTTAATTGACATAGCAGTCGTATGCATTTATGTAAAATGCGATTTTAAAAAGTGTCCTAGAACTTGGACGATTTAAATTTCTCTTTCGCGGTCGACCCGTTGGCTGCGCTGAGCGCGCTTGTAACGCAGCCACTCGAAGTGGCTCGAATGTTGCGCACGTGTACAGGTTCGGTTAACGAAGCGACTGACTGCGTGGACATTGCGCGCACACACGCAGAAGTCGGGCATAACGTGTTCTCGCTCGTTGCGGTGTTGTGTACTTTCACCCGTTCTAGCCTTGCATAGGACGGTTGTACAATTGTTGTGACGACGACGACGACGACGGCGACGACATCGACGCGGACCCATTGCGCCCGTAGCACTAGCCCCACACGCACACCCCCAAAGGATGGCCGTGCAGAATGAGTTCGTCGCGAAGGCGGAGGACGTGGCCGATCAGGTAAATTGCTCCTTGTCGCAAACCCAATTACATAAGTTCCCATTCAAGAATTATCGCGCCCGCTGTTTCAAAAAAGCGCACACGTCATGTACACGTAGTTGTTTGCCATAGAAACGCGGTTCGGTTCAACAGGTTTATTTTGTGTATTCGGCCCGGTCGACCTTTTGCCATATGTTCTCGTGTGTGCCGACTGCCCCGGGGTGATTAACGCATTCATATTCATCCCGACTCATTGGGTGCCCGTTTGCTGTGTGTCCCGCAGGTGATCCGGAAATGCAAACATGTCCTGCCGACCGTCGCGCGCCTGTGCCTAATCTCCACATTCCTGGAGGACGGGCTTCGGATGTGGTTCCAATGGTCCGAACAGCGCGAATACATGAACATGTCATGGGGTTGTGGCGTGTTCCTCGCCACACTTTTCGTCTTCGTCAATCTCGTCGGTCAACTAGGTGGATGTGTAATGGTCATCGTCCGATACAAAGTGTCCGTGGCATGTGGTCTGCTCTTCTTCATCGTCGTCCTGCAAACCCTGGCATACAGCATCCTGTGGGATATTCAATTCCTGCTTCGCAACCTTGCGCTTATTGGCGCATTGTTGCTGGTACTTGCTGAAGGTCGTGGAGAAGCCAAGAGCCTTTTTGCTGGAGTTCCCTCCATGGGTGACAATAAGCCCAAGAATTATCTACAGCTGACTGGCAGGATCCTGCTTGCATTTATGTTTATTACAATCATAAGATTCGAGTTCAACTTCTTGCAGGTAACAAACTATTTGAAGGTTATATTATGAAAAAGTATTCTCTAAATTAATTCAATTATGTTTTAGTTGATTGTTGATATTCTTGGATCAGCGCTTATGATTTTAGTCACAGTTGGTTATAAAACAAAACTGTCCGCACTGATTTTAGTGTGCCTGCTCAACTTTTTAAATTTCTACTATAATGCTTGGTGGAATATTCCAGATTACAAACCACTTAGAGACTTCCTCAAATATGATTTCTTCCAGGTTAGTATACCTTGCTCTTTCCTATTTTGGAAGAGGTTAAAATTTTTGATTGTCTTTTAGACGTTATCGGTGATTGGTGGTCTGTTGATGATTGTTTACCTTGGACCAGGAGATGTTTCGATGGACGAGCGCAAGAAGCGCTACTAACCCCCTTTGGGTAGCATTTTCATACGCGCATTCGAATTGCATTGAAGGATTGTTCATCAGCTGCCACTATCAAAGATGAATGCACTAGTTCCATTCCAAGTTTAAGACATAAATATTCTATTTCAATGCTGCTGGTTACATTTAATTGAGCGGACCGAGCTGAAAATTTACATAACAAATCCCACATATTGGAGAAACCCAATTGAAAACGAAACAAAACTTTTAACGACATAGAGCGAAACACCGCTACCGATTTGACTGACCATTAAGAAATACTAGGGGGACGCAGAACACAAATGAAATGGTGGTGACCTCAAACTGCAAACAGTCGATTGCAATTGAGTAATTCGTAGTTTTATTATTTGTTTAAACCACTAAGTTATGAACGTTTTTATTATTTCTATATAATACATAAAGTGATTTTACTTTGAGGAGAAAACGGACACATTTTTGGCGTGGTGATTTTTACGGAAGTCTCTTTATTTAACAAATCAAACAGTCGTCTTTCTTCCTAAAGTCGTGTTTTCATAACGTCATTTGACGATGTCGAATGCTTGAGTATTTTCATCGATAACCTAGGCATGATTTCATTGAATCACGTACTAATTATTACATATACATAAAATGTTTAGAAATGTAGCGTTTTCAGTATTTTGTTTGTTTCGCGCGACTTGCCACTGATTTTGAGATTTAATTCCCAGGAGTCTTATGGCATTGTAAACTGTGAATCTGTGACATTGTAAATTCGTTCGTCACATATTTGGTGTTTATATGGCGGCAAATGCAAATAAGATAAACATTTTTTTACGAATTATATTCGAACACCTTGTATGTATGATTATTGTGCAATTACAGTGTGAGTCTCAAAGACCGTACTTAAAATCATATTATAATCTCGTACACGTAAAACGAAATGAAAACAGATTGAAATAAGGCAACACGCAACTGGTATGTTACTCGCCAATGATTTGCAATGTTCCAAACAATGTGCAATTATCGAACGAATCGTATTCTGTTGGGTTGTTCACTAATAAATATCGTATTTTTATTACAATTCTATCGAGGTTCGCACGTCTATGTGTTATTCGACTGTATAGCGAAGTCATTCGTTACGGTGGCAAGATTTTTATAACAGTTTGCTCCAGTGCTGTTTGGTTTTGATATGCATATTGGAACACCCTTGTCAGAGGAGGAACCAATGTCTTTCTCCAATGGGATTGATGTCAACACTTTGGTATCTAGCTCTTCGGCAAGTTCATGAACGCCATTGCCGAATAATTGCACGTCATTTAAACATGCCGGGCATTTTACAGAACTCATATTCTCTACAAGTCCAATGATTGGTATGTTTAGTTTATTGAACATCTTAGCACCGCGCCGCGTTACTTGAATAGATGCGGCTTGTGGTGTTGTTATTAATATTGCTCCTGTGATTGGAAGATTTTGTACTAGACTTAGATGGGTGTCACCTGTGCCTGGTGGGGTGTCAATGATGAGAAAATCAGTGGGGCCCCAGTAAACTTGTCTCATCAATTTTTCAAGTGCTTGCATGACCATTAATCCTCTCCAAATAACAGCAGCAGATTCTTCAATCAAGAAGCCCATTGACATGCTGGAAATGGTTTATAAATTTACCAGCTATAATTTAGTGAAAGAATTTACCATTTTACACCATAGTTCACCAAAGGCTCCATTAAATTATCATCATTTAAAAGTGGTGTGTCATTGAGATTCATCATTTGAGGTATCGTTGGACCAAAGACATCTGTATCCAGTAGTCCTACATTTTTTTCAGGATATTGTAGTTTTAAAGCAGTGGCCAAATTTACTAAAAGGATTTTTCTGTTATTACTGTTAATTAGGTGTATTTTTAAATTGAATTACCTGCTGTAGTACTTTTTCCAACACCTCCTTTGCCAGAAGCAACCAGGATAATGTCTTTGACTCCAGGGATTGGCTTCACCTTTGGCAAACCCCTTGCCATGATCTCTTGCCGTTTCTGTTCCCTTTTATCATGCTTCTCTGATGTGATCTGTGTACTTTGACTTAAACCCAACTGTAAGTACAAATACGTATAAATAATTTTCGTTTTGGCAGCATTTTTTCAGATATTTACATAATTACTTTTACATAATATTCGTGTGCCTCGTAACAATTGATGGAAGTTCTTGAAATGCATTTTTCAAACTATGAGTGAAGTGATTTATTTGAAGGTTGTGTTTGCATCACCCACAAGCTCACATATTTATAAACAGTTACAGATTAGATTATAAAAGTGTTATATTTTCATAATATTTTAAATACTCAAATATTGATTAATAATAATAATTTTAAACTTTTTCATAACTGTATATATTTTGTTTATAAAAGTTCTGACATTTAAGTATAGCGCCACCTACGGAAATCGCCTTAACTTGCAGAAAAAAAAATATTTTTTTTATCATAAGCACAGAACGTTACTAAGGAAATATCTTATGTGGCGGCAGGTATTGGCAGGATTGGCAGTTGGAGGCAGTCACTGGCAGTCACGGTTAGAAACTTGCCGGCCTTCTGAAGGCAATGTTAATTCAATGCTCCGAAGTGGCTTCCTATACATATGTTCCCAATGAAAAAGATAAAATAGTAATGAATTAAATATTAATTTAAATACCATTTTTATTGATAAAGGTGGATGTACTTTCCAATTTTAAATAAATCAAAACATGATATGCAACTTATTACTCACTTCTTCAACGGTACCATAAGCCCTAACCTTATTTTCTGAAAGTTGTTGTTATTGTTTATGTTTAAGAATTGTGGATAATCAAACAACATAATGGGATCTAGCCGAATTTTTAATCGAGCTTCTAAATTATTTCAACCTATGACTTCTTTACAAAAGAATACTGAGTCAAGTCATAATGGATTATCAAAGAGCCAGAAGGTATTCTATGCATCTCAACACAAAGACAATCTTTACATGGATATATCATAAATTTTAGTTAATGTTAGATAATGGTATTATCCGACAATCTAGTCCTGGATGTTTTCATTTATTGCCTCTTGCTACAAGATCATTAAACAAGTTAACAGCACTTATTGAAAATGAAATGAAACATGTTGATGCTCAAAAAGTATTGTTTCCAACATTAACTAATGCAAAACTATGGACAACCTCAGGTTGTTACAATGTAATATAAATATTATATTATTAAACTTAGTATATTTTTATAGGAAGATACAATGATGTCTCAAATGAATTATTAAAGGTGAAAGATAGACATGGAAGTGAATACTTAATGAGTCCTGTAAGTATGATAGAAATCAAATTGTTATTACTTATATAGATATGTTTCTAGACCCATGAAGAAGCAGCTGCAGATTTGATTGCATCAGTTGGCACAATATCATATAAGAATTATCCTTTAAGGCTATATCAAATAAGTTCAAAATATCGTGATGAGATGAAACCCAGATTTGGATTAATGAGGGCAAGACAATTCATTATGAAGGATTTATATTCTTTTGACACCAGTATTGATGAAGCCACTAAGACTTATGAAGAAATTTGCCAATGTTATAATCAGATATTTGATAAAATTAACATACCATGGGTAAAAGTTCTAGGATTTTCTGGAACAATGGGCGGTAGTTTATCTCATGAGTATCACTTTCTGTCAGAAGTTGGTGAAGACAAGATATTTACATGTAATACTTGTAATTACACAGCTAATATTGAATACCTGAAACAACAAAATGATAAAGATCCGGATCTTTGTCCCAATTGTTCTGGAAGTAGTATTAACACTCAGAATGGTATTGAAGTTGGACATACATTCTTTTTGGGTGATAAATATTCTCAAACTCTAAAGGCAATTTATTTAGCAAGTGATGGTAAAAAGGAAGTACTCCAAATGGGAAGTTATGGACTGGGAGTGTCACGTATTTTGGCTGCTTCATTAGAAGTTGCATCTAAAGACACATCATTACAATGGCCAAGTGAAATTGTGCCATATAAAATTGTCATTATTGGACCAAAAGTTTGTATTTTGCGTTGCATATATAACAAGCCGTATATTATATATTATTTGCGATTTCAGAAAGGTAGCAAAGAAGATAGCAAGGTATTAATTAAACCTGAAGAAGTTTATCAGACTTTAGACGGATATTCTCAACTTCAAGATGATATTTTATTGGATGATAGGTCCGAATTAACCATAGGAAAACGAGTTTTGGATGCGAAACGGACTGGTTACCCATTTGCAGTAATTGTCGGTAATAAAGCAACGCAATCTCCAGTGCTACTTGAAGTTATAGATGTTTATAAAAATGAGCAGCACTTTTTAAACTTGGCAGAACTACAACATTTTTTCCAAACGCACGGTGCTAAATGCTTTGTCAGATTTAATTGTTAAAACTTTTGTAGAAATAAATGTATAGGTTATATAACACTTATCTTAATTATTCTCCAACAAAACAAAATTATTTTTAAACGATCCAAAATTCAGTACTTTTCGACGCCAGGTCGGTAATGAAATATTAAAATCAATACTGATATACTCCTATTCTCTTCGCGAAATAAATCCGCTCTCATCCTGTTATCCTGCTACGAATCCTTCTGACGAAGATACCAGAATGACCGTCCGGTGCAGCTTTGGTGCACTTCTCCTAACCAAACAAGAGCCGATACTAGAAAAACAAGTATAAAACAATATAAAAATTATTATTTCCTTCGCTGGATGTCCTGGAAAATGAACTAACGCACGCTGGAAACATTTGGCGCCGGAAAAGCAGCGGAAAACTCAATACGTTCAACGCATTTATGCTTCCCTGTTGTTGTCGCTTTTCATAAAGATACCCGAATGACCGCAGTCAACGATGTGCTACCCTGCAAGCAAAACATTTATGCCCCCAAGCTGTGGGGATGCAGTAACCTAACCTCTATACACTTCTGATATCCGGATAAGAAAAGTCTATCGGAGCTTGCCGATTTGACCTTTTGAACTATTTCTTCACCCCTTAACTCCCTCCTCTAGCAAAAACCAGACGCCTGAAATGATTACGCCCATTTTGCTAAAAACTTAAGCACTAATATTCTCATTTAGGAATGCATATAACTAACTGCGAACTATTTCTGGTGCCAAGTGTTATTTACCTAACAGGAAAGGAATGAATAATGAAACCAATAATCATATTTTACATTCCTAATCGGTCCCTGCGTCAGGACAATGGCATTGAACTGTAAACATAATTAGTTTGCCTTCCAATAAATTACAACCCTTGTCCTAAGGTGTGACTGAGGGAAATAAATCATAAATAAATTAAAATTTTAAACTAGCAATTAATGCCATTACAATTGTTTATAGTACGTAGCAGTGACTTATGATCAAATAATTAACTATTCGTTAATAGAAGCACGTATGGTAACGATTATCACATAAATGACAATTGTTTGCATTTTTCGTGGATGTATCGGACCGAACGTGTATTATTATTTCCATATAGTTTGTATATAAACTCTTGATAGTCTCATAACAAACTTCCATTGTAATGTTTTGCAATCGCATTAGACCTGAGCGCAATTCATAAACACTTTCGGCAAAAACTTTCCGTTGTTTTAATTTAGCAACACGCTTATTATTTATAATTGGGATGCTAATCTAATGATAGAGCATTTCCTATTTGATGAACGACCGCCTCACGCAGGCGAAACGAATTCGATTTATCGACTGCGCCCCCAAAAGAGCGCGCACCTGACGAACTCAATCGGAATCGAAAAGTTTTCACTTCCAGCTAACGCGTCTACTTAGCAAGTTGTGCAACTAAATCGCTTCTTCTGATTTTACTTTATTTCGTTTGTTCCTTTCAACTATATGGTAAGCAACAATATCAATTGTTATTATTTTGTTTCAATTTATATTGCATAATTAATGCATGAGTGAGGTAATTAACAACAAACCACAAGTGCAAGGCCTGCAAATTCATGAGTATCGTAATGTTAATTGATAAGTTAATTAATTGATAACTTTGTTTAAAGTTTCAACTGAAGAGTGGTTTGTGAGCATGACTGTTAATCAACAATGTGGACCGCCATCTACCAAAAGCACAACTTCCCAATCTGTGTCAAACTGCGATTCGACAATTGACATTAGCGATGGTGACAAACCAGTGGTTACAAGTGCCTTATCACGGGGTAGTTTTATGTCCAACAGGAATTCCAATGCTTACGAATCCCTAGATTTTGATTCGGCAATCCAACTAACTGGTAAGCGATTTATCATTAATTAATCTTAGGCAATTTTTAATCATATACTAAGTCATGGTCAGCGATCAGTATTAATTGTTATCGCATCATCGACAACACCACTTGTGGATGCGATTATCGTAGTAAACGCGAAAAGAAAAACGCGAAACTGGGCTATTGGGACAACGCGATTAAAACATTTGTCAGTTAGGTGCATAAATGACTTTAACGTCCGCATGTTTAGAATTCAGTGTTGTATTTAGATCTCCCGTGTGACGTTCAACTTTTAATTGAACTTAAAGCGAGTCGCTTTGTGTGTGTTCAGAGAAGCAGTAATTCTTCTGATCGGTGTGTTTGCTCTTAGTTATTTATGTGACTTAGTCCTTGATGCTTTATCGATCAAGGACAAGCGTAATCATCACACTGTTTGTATACTCAGCTACTTCCACCTGAACTGTGTCAAGAATTTGTTACTTTTTAATTGTTATCGAGCAACAGACGCAGAAATAGATTTATGAAACGCACTCGAAAAGTATTTAGCGAATCTTTTCACGATAACTAAATTGAGATTAAGTCATTACATGTGTTTTCGCATATTATTGATACAAGAACTATTTGTTAATATTTTCTGAGATAATTGATATCGATAATGTTTTTTTTTTCGTTGAGTAAAAGAAAAATATTTTTCAGCTGTCATTTTAATGACTTCAAATTAGTTAACCTTTTTTATACAAATTTCATTAAAGTAATCTCTCAGTTTAATTCCACTAATTTTTCAAGAACTTTTTCATTGTTTTTCATGTGACTTAATTGCTTAGTTTCTAGTTAAATGACAAAACTTGTGTGCGTAAGCAGACGTGCTTTTTATACGTGCAATAAAACAAGTTGAGATGTAGTTTCCTTATAGGAAAACTAATTTAAGTGCACAACTATTTCGAGATGAAGAAATACTTGTTTCCCTGGTCATGTAAATTTCTATCTTTCCATGCAGGATTGCATTCTTTCACGTTGGTTTCTTGGTTGTTTTAGGATACGGTCCATTCCACTACAAGTTAGTCGCAGTGTGCGCTTTATGTCTGTTGAATAATGGCATGCACAATGGTCTATCATCGTACATTTTCCCCGCAGCGCAACACAATTTGGACTTATCGACAACCGAGATTGGATATTTGAATGTGTCGTTTCTCGTTGGCGGCGTGTGCAGTTCTTTCCTCTGGGGTGCACTGGCTGACTTGATGGGACGAAGATGGGTGCTTCTGTCCACCCTTTTATTGGACGCACTTACAACAATATCGGCCGCATTGCAAGCACAGTTTTTGGGTATGTGCATTTGCAGATTCATCAATGGCTTCCTGATTGGCGCGGCGGGCAGCATCACATTCAACTACATCTCCGAATTCCATGCGCCCGAACATCGCACAAAAAGCATATGCTATTCGGGCATGTTTTACAACAGCGCCTGGATACTGCTGCCTGTGCTATCCTTCTTTATCCTGCCGCTGCCGGCGAGCGCGCTCGGGGGCATCAGCGGGTGGCGGCTGTTCCTCGGGGTCGTCGCCATTCCTGAGCTCCTGGCAGGCGTATGCCTCTTTTGCCTACCTGAGAGCCCCAAGTACGAAGCGGAAAAGGATCGGGACAAGGCGCTGACAATCCTGCGCGGCATGTACGCGGAAAACTTGCGCTGCAGCGCCGATGAATTTCCCGTGCGCCAGTTGAAATCCGCCAAGGGAAATTCAGGTATGAAGATAGAGGATGTAATGCCGGATGTCGTATGCGTAGGGAAAGTACGTCGGGTGATTGGCGAGATGCTTTCACAAATCAAACGCATCTTTACCCGGCCGTTGCTTAACACAACGCTCCTGGTCTCAGCAATCATGTTCTGTAACATGTTTGGGTGAGTAATACGTATAACTGCTATGAACGTTTCTTATCATACCTGTGTTTGAACTTGTTAACATTCCATTGTTTCCATATCGTATCGCCTGCTACCTTCACAATCTGCTGCTAACCTAATCTTGTTCTGTTTTCCGTCTGTGGAAAATTCTTTTACTACAACGAGCGTAAATCTTTTTCCAGATACTTTGGACTCGGTCTTTGGCTTCCAGAGCTCTTCAATCGCTTCGCACAATACGAAGAGCTTTTCCCGAATGCAACTGCAAGTGTCAAGGATTTAGCAACGATGCAATTTGCGAAAAACACAACGAGTGCGCCCGATTTCGATGTGAAATTGTTCCGTACCACTCTGCTAATTGGTATCTCATCCCTTGTTGGGAACTTTCTTTCGGGCTGGCTGTCGGGGAAGTTAGCCCTGAAAGTAATTCCATGTGTGACCATGTTAATCGGCGGGCTTTCCAGCGGAATTATTTATTGGTTGCGCTCATCCTGGCAAAATCTGATCGTTGCCTGTATCTTCCAAGGAGCGATGGCAACCGCCAACATTGCAATTGGCGGCGTGGTTGTGGAATTGTTTCCGACAAAAGTAGCCGGTATGGCACTATGTCTCAACATGTTCGTGGGACGTGTCAGTGGCATGCTGAGCAATCTTATGTTTGGCTTATTGGTGGATACGCAATGCGCAATACCCATATTTGCCGTCTCCGTCGTCTTGTTAATCGGCACAAGCATCTGTTTGCTTTTGCCTAATCCGAATGCCAGCGTTTCGGACACGACACGCAAGTTGAGCATAGTTATATCCAAGCAGCCTATAAATATCGCCGTCATCAGTGATGAAAAGCATATCTTGCATTAATTATTTGATGCTTTCTTATTAGTTTTAGTAATATTTAAATTACTTTATACGTGTTTATATATCGAGAAAGGAACATGTCTGTACAACATGGATAATATACGAGCTTGGAAATTATTACACTTTCCATGATTTAGCACCTGTTGCATGCGCGTGGGCGTAACAATTTACAGGAGTTGCCAACTGGTTGAATACGCGCTGCTGTTGGTTGATAACACTTATCGATTGTTAACATCTACGTGTGGAAAACGCGGCTGGTTGGAAAACAAGGGATTTTCGCCGGCGCCTAATACCTTTGCGACTTTCTATGATCCTGATGAAAAATTTTCCTGGCGCCGTGACGTTTCAGTTTTCAGTCGGCGAAAGTATTGATTCGTGCAGGCATTTTCTTTAAATTTATAAATAAACAATTTTCGGGTAATTCGACAGACGTAATATACGAAATTAGTGTGATTTTGATTAAATGGTTTTCTTTGATGTTAATAGGCTTATCTAATAGTGAAAAGCGATGGTATATTTGAAGAGCACTCATTGATTATATTACTTAAAACCTCTTAGACTTTTCTACGGACCTAGTCACTCAAATTGGCAGCGTCGTGACGCCACTCATTCCGAGCACATTTTGTCGATCATTATAATTTTAAATTTACGAGCGTAATTACACTTGATTCCATACGCCATAGTGTAGCGTAGGATTGGGGGTTTTCACCCTTAGTATCTAGAATATTATCGCATTCCATGGCAACTTCTCGTTAGATCCTGTTTTCCTGGTACTGAAATTTTCTAGGCGCGTGCCGAAGACTTTGTTGCATTCTCTAGGGGATGCTATGAGGGCGTGGAAATTCCAGACGGACGGAAATGCGCGCTCTATTCTAACAAAGTTTCCACTTAAATTCCAACATATTTATCCGCTTAATCTCATACTAAATGGTACTGTAGCATTATCAGAAGTTGTGAAATTAATTACATATGTGTTTGGTCTAGGTTGAATTAATAATTGCGACAATTTTGCGTTAATAAAGTCATGGTCTTTGAAATCGCTAAAGAAGAGCATATATGGCTGCCTATAGTGAATACCAGCAGGATTTTATTCCTGCATTATAATGGCAAACATGTGGTCGGTGAGTAATCGTGCAGGCGATATGCCAAACACTTCAAGTTCGCGCGACGAGACGGCAAAACCGCGAACATGATAACACATTATTAAGTTTTACAACAATCGGTTGCGGACGCTCGTCGTGCGCGTACTAATTACCAAATTAGCGGTGAATCGCACAATGGAGCCGTCGAATATCATCGTCCTTGGAGGTAAGTGTCTGCAAAATTAAGATTAACCGGCGACTTATAACCTTGTACCAAAATAGCAATTAATATGTAATCAACTTTCTTCTTAATAAATTGCATTATCCCTTGAAGGGTGTGGTTTCATTGGTCGAAACTTGGTCTCATATCTAGTTGAAAACAATCTAGTCAAACTGTTGCGCATTGTTGATAAAGTGCCGCCACAAACTGCATGGCTAGGCGCTCCACACAATAAACACTTCCAACATCCAAACGTTGAATTCAAGAGTGCAAATTTAATTAATCCAAGTAAGTTTACCGTATTTTTTTGCATTTTGTGTGGGATTATTGCATTGCTATTTCAGCTTCCTGTGTAAACGCATTTCTTCCTCCGGAGGACATTTCTTGGGATTATGTTATTAATTGTGCTGGCGAGACAAAGCACGGCCAAACCGATCCGATTTACAAGGAAGGCATATTGAAGTTGAGTTTGAATTGCGCCCGCGAAGCCGCTAAACATCGAGTTAAACGGTATGTGGAACTCTCAGCAGGTCAACTTGCGTCCAGTGAAAAACATCCACACAAGGAGGATCAAAAAGTCGAGCCATGGACGTACATTGCTAAGTGGAAACGGGAGGTATACTTTTTCGCAATGCATTGCAATCGTAACAAAAATTACATAATTATTTCAGGTAGAAGTGGAATTGGAGAATATTCCAGAACTTAATTACACCATTCTGCGTCCTGCAGCCGTTTATGGACTTGGTGATAAGAGTGGCCTGATGACACGCCTCATCATCGCTGCAATACATCAACAACTTCACAAAACAATGAAGTTATTATGGAGCGCCTCGTTGAAAATGAACACGGTGCATGTTAATGATCTCTGCCGCAGTATTACTTTCGTGTGCGCGCATGGAAACACTGCAGGTAATGTGTACAATGTGGTCGATACAGCCGATACCACTCAGGGCAAGCTGAGCGAGCTCATTTCGGAACTGTATAATTTGAAAATTGAATACTACGGAAATTTAGTATCGTCCGTGGTCGATTTAGCACAAGCTGCTGATGAAGGAAATGATATGCATACGACCGCATGGGCTTTAGCATGCTCCACGGATGATATTCAAAATACACCCCTATCGCCGCACATCGATTTTGAGATGTTGCTCAACAAACATTTGCATTTGGACGGCAATAAACTGAAGCAGTTGGGTTTCGAGTACGACATGCCTCAACCGACTGCGGCCATAATTTTGCAAACAATTGATTATTTTCGTAACATGAATGTCTTCCCAACTAGTTTAGTACCTTGAAATTACATGTCGAACGTGATTCATTCTTTTTGTACTTATTCGTTGGCAAATCATAGACTACAAAGAACCAATATGTAAACAAACAAAACAGTGATACATTGTTATATTATCTTTAAGATTGTGCTCATGTAAAAATGGTAAATGTTTCTACTTATTATTAAACTATAATTATAAGTATGTGGTTAACCGAGGCTTTGAATTTTTCTACGACTTACGCTTATCTCGTGATAAGGAGTAATTATAAGGACCTGCGTATGTTCTATTCAGTTCAGTTTTCTGTAATTTCAAAAGCATTGAACTGCGATAAACTATTTATTATCGTTTTACTGGGGTCTTAAATACAACTCAGAGCTGATACATAACTTGTATGTAAAATGAAATTCTTGCATTTCATCTATGAAATGAAAGAGTTTTAGAAACTTCTTAAGTAGTACCTAACTTTTTGTACAAGTATTCCATTCAGCCATACCTTAATTAACATACAAGCAGAGCCCTGAGTGAAATAATATTTACAAGGATTAAGTACGGTTTAACTTTCATCCCATCAAGAATCGATTAGAGTATAAGAACTACCATCGTCGGGTGCTTGACTCGCATGGCCATAATCGGGACATCTTGGAGTAATGACAACGTTAATTTTGAGTTGATCACAGTTGGGTCCAATGAGATATCGACTACTTTTACGCGGTTGACCGGTAGCTTCAGCCATTGCATTATCATTATAAGAATCAATAGCTGATGGATTTATTTCTTCGAATGGAATAAAATTATCAATGTTCAGTAAGCGATCTTGCTCAGTAAACTGATGATTGCGCTCAATTACTTTATAAATGCTTTCAATACCACCTTGCTTTGCATAGATCAATATACCAACTCGTACTTTCATACTGTCATTATCCCCAGTTTGGCCACGAAATGACAACGATAATCGAATAGTTTTGAGAATTTCTTCTGGTACTTCGAGAATACCTTGCCATACAATAAGATAGCAACGTTTGAACCAAACACCTTTCGGATACAGATCGACAACCCATTCGAATTTTTCTGGTTCGCAATCCGCTGCAGACATATTCGAGTAAAACACAAATGTACTTGTGTGATAATTTGGCAGGGAAAGGACATTTTCAATTAGCATTATTGCACTGAAATTGTCACATGTGTAGAGGCGTGGTGTAAGCAATCTTCGACCGTCTTCAGTGCCACATAACGATTGCAATCTTTCTTTCTGGCCTGCATGGAAAATCATCCCAATCGCCATGCGGTCAACGAAGAACTCTTTATGCTCTTTAATCAGTGGTGACATTAGAAGTTCTGCTAGCTCACGTGGAGTCATCATCGGGAAACGAATGTGACTCATGATTGCCTCAACTAAATTCTTCATATGTACTTGGATTTCGTTACGAGGTAAACCGGCATTCAGCATTTGAATTTTCTGCAAATCTAACCATCGTATGACGAAATTAAAAAGTACCATTTCATTGTACACAACTATATCGTTTTGCTGTAACACGTGTGCAAATAGTTCAGCATCAAAATCACTGAATCCTGGCGTATTTGCAACTAGTTCCAAGTTCCATTTGATGTAATTCATACATCTTTCAGCTGCTTCTTCATGATTACATGAGATTGTGTACTGCATCCATGAAAATAAGACATTATGTGTTGCTGCATGTGATATATGTTGGCACATGTATTCTGTACATAATCGAGTAAGACTCTGAAATCAAAATTTACATGAAACATGTTACCATCACCATATCCTTAAAAATAGTGTTTACCTTAACTATATATTTATCTGCAAGACATAAAATACCCATGACATTTGTATGAGTGATGAGGATCTTGCCAGTGTAGAAATACTCTAAGAAATTGTGAAAAACTGGTTCACATTGTGGAAGTTCTTGTAGAACCACATGACTTTCTTTCCACTCTGTCCATTGAGGTTGTGTCAACATTGCCTGTAAACCAGTGAGATTACTATAGAAATAGTATAATTTAATAATATACTAACTTGGAACACATCACTAAATGCACATAGGATCAGCCTGTGTGCTGCATGCACTTTTGTGCCAACTTTAAGAAAAACATCTGCCATTATGTTGTCATGATATAAGTTCCTCATTATTTTGAGCACATGGTTTGAGTTATCAAACTAAAAAAAGCAATAATCCATTGTATATTTACTAAGAGTCGGAATGTCGGTGAAATAAATGTAAAGAAAAATTGTAAATAAATACCATGGCTTGACATGATTCATCTATATTTGAAGTCATGATTATGTCCACGATTCTTTCTGTAATCACACTTGAACACTTGCACAAAACACTATTATTATTGCTCGCATTGCTTATAAACTGTTTGCACTGTTTAATCTGGCGCAGTAAAACACTATCCCACGCACTATGGAACAGATGATAAGTATTTTGTAAGGTTAGATGTGCTTCTTTGACAGCAGACAGAATAGGATCACTACAAACGGAGCATTAAATTTGAAACGTCATAAGGACCAATGTATCAGGATCTTAGATTTTTTGGACACAAAATCAAGCATTCTTTACAGCTGAGGCCGAGATAAATACTTCGTGATGTATACCATGTGCAGAGTCATATATATCGTTTACGATCGGAATACAAAATAAGTAGTCGCACGATTCTTATGCCGGTGTTCTAGCATATGATATATTGCAATATGCCTCTTGATTAGTGCTGCCGCCGTTGTTAATATATTTTACTAAAATGACCTACAATTTCAAAAATAGCAATAAACAATAACAATTGTTAATAAGCATTTTATTTGCATTGACGCACTGCTATGAATTATAATAATAACATGTGTAGGGAGGAGGTCATAAATAATACTTTGTCTATTATAAAATAAAGCATGTGGAACAAACAGGAGGAAGGGAAAAATGAGCGTTAATATATTTACATTTGGGAATATTGCGTAAACAGCTTACTGATAAATGGTATTAACGTTTTATTCAAGTGCGTATATCGGATATTAGCAGCCGTGAATTGAATTTTTCTGGTCTCCGGTTATTCTATGTACATCATTCGTTCGCTGGAAGCGCAGACATTTAATTAAAAAGCGTGTCCTACAAAGTAATCAGTTATGCAATCCTTTAATTAAACGGAACTTGAACTTGAAATTTCCACGGTTATCATGTGCCATTATATCATCTTAAAGACACATATTTTGTGCACATGTCACTCACGATATCTCATTTAATAATGGAATGCGTTTTCAATAAAATTTATAACAAGATTATGGCTGTCACATTCAAGAAAAAGTTTTTGAAATTGCAATGCAATTTCTAAAGAACTCTCTGTCATGTTTATGTCGAGGGGGAAGACAGCAATCTGTATTTTCATTTTCGTTCAATGCTTTCAATTCAATTGCGAAACCACGAAACAAACGCGTTTTATGATTGTTTTTGAAAGTATTTCCGTTGCAATTATAGAAATGAATATTCTAGAAATTCTATGTGATCGAGATGTTGAAAACAAAAATATATTATTTTATTCATTGCAAGTACAATACGGAATTTCCTCAATCCAGAAACATGAAACGCGGTTGATTCTGCGCACTTACGAAGATGTAACTTAAGATGATGAGGTAATATTTAATTAAAAGCAGGAATTGATATATAAGAAGAATATGATCGCTGATGTAATGGGAAAACTAATTGAATTACGTTGATCAATAATCTGAAAGAGGACGTCGTAGTATTGTTAACTGACCTTTGATAAAAAAAGCGAAGCAATTCTGAAGTATTTGCTATTTATCAGCTGACAATATAGAAGTAATTAATAACTTTACTCTGCGTTAATGGAAGCAGCCCAATAAATTATCTAGTTAATAATGTGATATCGTATTAATAATAATTAAAGGCGTACAAAGTGTCATCAGTAATATTAAATCAATAATAAAATAATTTTAATAGGATTTTATTATTTTATTTGCTGTTGCGTTATGGAAGTTTTATTAAAAGTTTTATAACTATTTTTTCAGTATATTTCTTCATCTACCTTGAGTATTTGTTTAATCTAAAAATTATTAAGAATAACCGAGATACATTTGATTTACCAAAGCGTTATTTTTTTAAACACGTTTTGCAACGGTCCCGATAAGTTTATTAAAAGTATTATAAGGAAGTTTTATTAAAAGTTTTATAAGTATTTTTCAGTAGATTTCTTCATCTATTTTGTGCATTTGTTGCATCGAAAAATGATTAAGAATAACCGAGATACATTTGATTTACCAAGGCGTTATTTTTTAAAACGTGTTTAAAAAATAACGCCTTGGTAAACGTTAAACACGTTATTTCGAAAATGGTTCAAACTAGTGCAAAATTTCAAAAGGATTTTGTTAGTATATTAGTTGATTTTAGCTTTCAAAGATGGATTGTTCAAAAATCAAGTTTGGAAAGAAATGGTGAAGGTTTGGACACAGAATTTAAGTTTTTATTTCCATTTCTCTTGAATTCATTTTTAAGTAATTATTTTTTAAGCAATGCAAAATGCTTTTCGCATCTACTAGTTAAGATTATTATAAATAATTGATGAAATTTTGGTTTTAATCGGATTTATATTTTTTGAGTATGTAGGTACTCAACCGAATAGTAATCAACCGAATTGTAGAATTGCAATTGGAAAAAAAAATATGCGCGTGCAGTAATGTGGAATGAGAATCAGCAGACTTTAAAGAGGATTTTCTTCCGTCTTCAGGTAAAAACTGTGGATAAAGGTTTTATAACGTTATCATCTAGTACATGTCTTCATGGACATTGTGTAGTATTTTCATCTAAAAATTATTAAAACTGGCTGAGCTACACTTGATTTACACAACCGAGTTTTTTAAAATTATGTATTGCGGTGACCATAATAATTCGAAAGCGGTTCAACCTAATTCAAAATTTCCAAAAAATATTGTTAGTATCGCTGAATAAAGCATTTATCAAAACGAAGTTTCAAGAAGAAATGGTGAAGGTTGAAACATAAACTTTCACTTTTTACCAATGTTTTATTTTTTTAAATAAATATTTTTGTCTTGCAAGTTTAAAATCCCTCATGCATGTACCTGCTCGTGTCATCACAGATTTTGGCTGAAAATTTGATATTTATCAGATTTATAGATTCTGAGTAAACCTAATCACAAAACTTTCAAAATCGAAAAATAAAGTTTTCGAGATAAGTTTCAAGTTTCCCACTATTAACATATAGATACTTCGCAAAAATTAGCAATAACTTTGGTAATATTGCATATTCGATCTGAAATTTGTTAATAGCTTTCTCAATAAATTACACTTAAACAATATGTAATAAATTTCTTTTTCTTTTTTCAACCATAACCCCTTGAAGTAATGAATTTATCCTGTCCATGCAAGCGCCGAACATAATTAGTCGTAAAATTGTTTATTAATTACTATTTAAACATGTTATGTGCGTAAAGCAGTTCATTATTAGCTGTCTGCCGTTTATGCACCTTTTATTTCAATTTATATTTATGAGCCTATTTTCACCAACTGATGCACACGCGGTTTATTATGCATATCGTATGACGCAATTTGTTAATGATTTATTGTAAAATATATTAAATTATTTCCTCACTGTTATTTATTAAAAAAAAAGAACTACTGCAAGTAATTACACTTTACGACGTCTTTTCTTAGTAGGAAAATAAAAATGTGATGTCATGATTAATTGGAATTCACGACAAAGTTTTTTAGTTTTTTCTTTAAATTACGTGTTTCTCGAATTAAAGATTAATTCATTGTAGTGACAAATGAAGCAAAGCAACAAAAGAACCAAACGAGAAGTTCTATACATCCATAATGAGTATTTGCATTTTGCATTTCCCAGCAGTAATTAGCGCGCTGCCAGGCGCAACTATTTGCAAATCAGCGCACGCTGACTTCTTTTCGTCTCACTGCTTGGCTTAATAGCCACCTAGACTCGTCCTCCGCACGCATTCGCAGCCAGTGTGAAAATGATGCGGGTTGATGTTGCTCAAAAAACACAACGAAAAAAGGAAGTAGAACGTTATCAAAGCAGTGCACACAACACACGGCGCAGCTGTCGGCCGACTCCAGCTTCTAATGTCTTTGGAATAATCATAAAAACATGAAGCTCGCGCGCTTTGATGCCGAAAAGGATAAAGAGCGAGAAGAAATGTAAGAAGAACCGCTGACTCGACGAGAGGAATGTTCAGCCGGTTTCTTGCTTTCTCATTTGCAAGTTCATTATGCCGCGTTTATAAACACAGCAAGGACGGAAATGCGTTTTGCATTTGAGGCAATTATGATTTTTGCAGTTGCGTTAAATTGGTTTATAAATCATTTCACGAGAGTTTACTTTTAACCTGATAAAATGTATACGAATTAGTTTATATTTAAGGATGACAAAACGGACTTAATTTTATGATGTTTGATTGAAAAAGTTAAATCGTTATTTACATCGTCTATTTATTTCAGCTTAGTTTGAAAGTTTGGTTATCTCGAAATGTTTTTCGAATTTGTGATTTTTGTAATCAAGATTACTCTGAAACTATAATTCCGATCAATACCAAATTATCAGAAATTATTTAAAATAACACGTGCTAGTGGGCCAGTGATGGACTTCGAATTTGTTTGAAAATTATTTATTTAAACAAATAGGTAATATCGAAGATAAATGGGTATGAAAATTGAAAGGTTGGGTTCAAACGTTTATCATTTGTTTTTGAATTTGAGAAATATTTTATACATTGTCGAAATTAAGTAATATATTAATGAGATCTTTTTGAAAATTTAAATTACTTTGAGTCGTTTTCGAATTATTGTCATCTCTGACCGATAGTTCCTATTTTACGTGTTTTTGAAAAACGCATTTCGCCAAATTACGTGTAACTCGGTCAGTTTTAATCATTTTTAGATGAAAAAAATGAACAAAGTAGATGAAGAGTTATACTAAACGATATTTATAACATTTTTAGGAAAAATTTTATAGTAAGCCAGAAAAAAACCTGGAATATTGATTGAGCACTCCTGAACGTTGTTATTTCGTTTTCTGAATGAAAAATGAATGATCTTGCATTTGCTTGGAAAATATTTATATAAATAAATAAAATTAAAGAAAAGCTGGCTTAAAAACTATAATTTTGTGTCAAAACCTTCACAATTTCTTTCTAAGCGCGAATTTTGACAAATGCGATAAAATCAACTAATATACTATCAAAATCCTTTTGAAATTTTGAATTACATTGAACCTTTTTCGAATTATCGTAACCACAACAAAATGTGTCTTGAAAAAGGCGCTTGGGTAAATCACCAGTAACTCCGGTATTTTGATAATATTTAGTTGAAAAAATGTACAAATTAAATAAACATATTCGATGATAAACGATGAAGCAAGCACTTTAAAGAATATATTGGTAATGCAACCTACAAAAAATAGAATCACTGATGAATTTTGGGCTTTATCAGATTAAATGCGCATGAAATCTCGTTGAACTTTGATATATAAGTATGTATTTATTGGTTTAGTGACCAGAGATTGAGTTGACAAAAAGGATGTTTTGCATTATGAACGTAATGTTGGAGGGGCTGGGGTTGAAGCACACACACGGTAAACAAGCTTGCATATTGTGATCGATGATGCAACAAATATGATAGCAACATGCCGTTCCGCACAAGCTCCGCATTTCCTTGAGTGCTTCTCCTGTTGTTGGATGTTGGATGTTTCCATCACGTCAGGCTTGCACCGTTGTACAAACACCTATTGCGAATGTGCATTCGTTCGTTCATTTCGTTTTTCTCGCCTGTTTTATTTAGTGCATCACTGCCGTTCGTAAGTAAGATAATATGAAATCGATTTTCATAATGCATAACGCAGAGCGCGATTGCGAAACGTTGTTATGCATAATACGTGAAAATTCATAAGTAATGTAGATTCTAACATAATATTTAGTAATCTGAGTTCTCATATTACTCTCAGACATTCTACGCTTTAAAAAAATCGTAAAACGCAAATCTGCTCATACTCCCTAAAATTTAGGTACGTTTTTTAAACAAAATTTATATTTTGAATAACCAAATATATGCTTAATAACATTTGTGAATTTTATTATCCTAGAACCAATCTTTAACACATCCCAAAGTCGTATTCCTTAAAATAAATCGGAGAGTGGCAAATGCTTTTACTGCCGAAAATTCTGGAATGATTGGTCAAAAAAATATTTTCCATAGCCGGATATTTGCTTAATATTACTTGTACTTTACATTATTCTCGAAATAATCATTTTCATTTAAAAAAATCTCAAAATTGAACTCTTTATATAAGATCGTCGAACGTCCAGGAAATATCCTTTTACTGCCGAATATTCTAGAAACAGTTTTATCAAGAGATATGTTTTAAATAATCAAATGCATGCTTAATATTACTTGTAATTTCCATTATCGTAGTATCAATCCTTAATATTTAAAAAATTAGCAAAGTCGTACTCTTTAAAACAAATCGAAGAACGTTCAGGAGAAATGTTTTTAGTACCCGAAATTCTAGCAATTTTTTAGTCATAAAATATATTTTAAATAGGGAAATACATGTTTAATACTATTTTTAATTTGCATTATCCTAGGATCCATCCTTGATACCTAAAAACATTACAAAAGTCGTATTCCTTGTAAGAAATCGAAGAACATTCAAGGAAAATGCTTTTAGTGCCAAAAATTCTGGAATTTTTTTTACGAAAGGCTATATTTTGGAGAATCAAATACATAATTAATAATACCTGTGAATTTCATAATCCTAGAACAAATCCTTGATACATAAAAAAATTTCCAAAGTCGTAGTCCTCAAAATAAATCAAAGCACGTTCAGGAAAAACGTTTTTAGTACGAAAAATTCTAGGTATTTTTTAGCCTATAAATATATTTTGAATAGCCAATTATGTGTGTAATAACATTTTTTATTTTTATTATCCTAGGACCAATTCTTGATACTTAAATAAATTACCAAAGTCGTAATTCTTAAAATAAATCAAAGAACGTTCAAGAAAAGTGCTTAAAATGCCACCAATTCTTGAAATGTTTAAACAAAAAAATAGAAGTTTAATATTTAGATAACATTCGTAAATTTCATTATCCTAGGACAATTTCTCGATACTTAAAAATTACCAAAAAAAAGATACGAAAAACTGTTAAATAAACACATTTTAGGTTACATACGGAAATATCCATGCTTCGTAAGGCAACTTTAGCCAAACAGGAAATAAAAATATTTAGGTTACAGCATTTTCCAAATGGTTATTTTGTAATGGCGAAATCCATAACGGTAATCAAGGAAGATAAATGACCGGCGAGTGGTATTGGAGTGAAAAGCGTCATGATTCATCAATTCCTCGCGTTTGAGGCGGTTACGTTTTTTGCATAAATTTTATCATGTCAGGCGCAAGCAAACATGCGTTCATCCTTTGAGCCTCCGCATGCACGCGCGCAACTCGATATCCAACTTTAGCGAAAAGGTGGAGAGGACGCAATGATCCACGAGCGGAATGGATTATTTGCTCATCGGTCGCATCGAGTTGTTGTACAACTTGACGCTGACTTTATTTATGTTGCTCGCGCGTGCAAGGAGCTCCTGCCTCTGCCTGCCTGCTGCTCGTAAAATTCGACACTCGACTTGAACTTCTTTTTCACTTTCTTTTCTCCTGCAATTGGAATAGAGTCATATCAGTTGACATTTTACTACAAACTTATTCGCGTTTCCTCTCCCAGTGCGCCATGCGTTATTCATGCGAAAGGGGATGCAAAATTCCTGCGGGAGACAATGCAGCCATTTCGCGTCTTGTGCTAATTGTTTAATCGGCGTCGCTTAAACCATCAAAGGTCGATTAGCGTTTAATGCCAATGAAAATGCGGGCTCATTAACGTGCGCGCCAAGCAACGAGCGCAACATTTAATTGGCAATAATAAGCCATCAACGTGTGCGATAAAATTGCAATATGCGATACATTTGTGTACATTTATGTTCATATTCATTGCTTGTTATTAAAGTAGGTGGGTGGGATCACTTTCAGGGGGTAAGAGGGGCTTGAGGGGGTTGAGAACACTTAGAGAGCGGGGAAAGTACCCATAAAATATCAAGAATTATATGATTTAAGTGTATAATTCTCGCTGTTGCATGAAAGAATTACGTATTTCATTAATAAAATTAATTTTTATTAAAACTAATTTGGGATTCACTGTTTTAGTCAACTAAATGGTCCTTACTCTATTTTAACGGTAGATTCTGAAATTGGATTTATGCTTAAAGAATGTTAATTTCATTCTGAGAATGAAACAGTGTCATGTTCATAATAATAAATAATAGCCTAAAGGGGGGTGTTAGGGGTGTCTATAAAGGGGAGGATAGAGAAATGTATTAAGGGGGTACTAGAGGGGTAAATAAAGTGGTGTAAGAGGGGCTGACCTTAAAGGAGAAAAAAGTGGAAACTTTTCTCCTATTCCTGAAAAAGTTTTTCCTCCCATAATAGGCTGTATTGGAACGTTGCTAGAGGGTCCTTAGAGGGGTTTATGAGGGTTCTATAAAAGGGTAGTAAGAATGGGTGCTCATAGAAGAACAAAAAGGGAAAATTTGTCTGAAGCCGGGTTTTTTTACCCTTTTCATTCTGTATAGAAAACAAGTATCAATTTTGTTAATATCATAAGGATGATAACAAATTAGAGGAGTAAATAAAAGGGATGTAAGACCCCCTTTATGATGACCTTAAAGGAGACAAAAAGGGAAATTTTCCCTGTCTTCTCAAAAAGATTTTCCACCTCTAGTAGGGTTTATTTGGGGCTTGCTCGAGGGGTCTGTAGAGGGGGCTATAGAGGGTTTGCATAATGGGGTCCATAGAAAGGTTACGAATGAGGACTTCTGTAGAAGATGTGCTGAAGGACCCTTTTGAGAGGGCACTGGATATGTCTAAACTGGGCTAAAAGGAGTGTTAGAGAAGGAGTTTTATCGAAGAGGCGAGGTCTATAAAGGGATGTGAAAGGGGTAATAAAGGGAAATTTTTATTATTTTTCGGATTAATGTTTTACCACCCTTTCCAGCTTGTAGGGAAAGAAAATAATAAATTAGTTGTGTATGGTAAAGATGGTGGATTTTTCTGGAACAAATTTTACGCACAATTAATTTTCATTCATTTCCAGGAAGATTTGAGGAGCAAGTTTGCTAAAGTTGTTCTCGAAGTTGGTGCTGCGCGACGGCAGGCAATTTATTGGTTTAAATTGATTATAATCATAGCATAGTTATAGTCGGCGCATAGTCATTAATTGTCCTGACATTTTGTTTGCGTTTGTTTATGCTAATTAATTTCGCATCTCGCGGAGTCGGCTGCGTTTGCCAGCGTCAAGTCAAAAAGGGTTGGCGGCAGTTTGCGGATTGCTGGCGGCGGCAACATTGACGGCATGGCGTGTTCTTAGTGGTTTTATGTAGGTAGTGCTCGCGTCGTTTGTACTTCACGTTTTAGTTTCACCCTTTCATGGGATTTCACTAAAGTCGTGGATTGCGCATTCTTTTGCGTGGATTTCGACTGGATTTACTCGCTAAATTCGTATAATTTGAGTATTAGCATTACGTGCTTTGGGGAATTGTGTTGTTGGCCTAGTTTGCTTAGTGTTTAATTTGTTTGTTGATTATTTCATCATCATTCTATCGAGTAGTTTAAGGGGAATCATTCAATCAATGGTATTATTTGATTATTATTTGTTGTGATGAAATATTATACAAAAAGTCAAATGTATAAATCGCCTACGCTTCGTGGAAAACGTTGAGATATGGCCTGAGAGAGGCATGATGAGAGTGTGGTGGCGGCGCGTCGGGCGCGGGCGTCCCCCCCAATTCGCACTGTGCGCGTCGTCCTGCGGCCCTTCGGCAGGCGGCAATTGCAGTATATAAACGGGCGTCGCGTATCAGCAACAGTCCGTCGCGACGTCAATTCGCTGAGGTTCAACAGGTGAGTTTGATGTTGTGGTCTCTTACATTTCCCAACCGAAAAACCAAGGAAAAACTCTTATCGACAAATAGCTTTATACCTTCATTTATTTAAATAATTTTCGCATTAAATTATTTATGAATATTCCGCGTAAAATTTATATTAAATTCTTCGTATGCATTCGGTTCAGTGTTAATTAATATTAAACGATATCGACGCCATAAATTGAATAAAATTGAATTAATTAACCTCAAAATAAACGACGTGAAAAATAATTTTATTAAATCCACAAATTTGCAATAACAAAATAACTAACTTAATTGTGTTTCATAATAATATGTTATTTTAAGCCGCAAACATTTGTAATCTGTTTAAATAAAAAAAGATGAAATTGAGGTTAAGAAGAAAATTCTGAATTAAGCTTAGAGCAGTTTTTGATGGAAAAACACAATTTTCTCTGCAGGCCTTGGAGAATATTGTTTTTCTTAGAAAGAAAGTCGAAAAAGTTTTTAAACATTCTTATTTGGTAATTTTATCAGAGTTTTTAACTATTTTTGATATTTTTTTAACTAACTAGGCAAAAGGAGTGAAAAATTTTTAGAAGCATTTAGAAGAAAATGATGAATTTTTTGGTATATTTTAAATGGCCCGCATAATACGCGTGTGTGTACAAAATATGCATGAAACGCGGGGAAGCACATTAACATTCAGCTGGTGCTCTCTCATTTTTGCAATGTTTCCGTGACGAATACGTTTATACGAAGCACGCTCTTCGCGCATTTACTTCGCAATTGTTGTTAACATGCATGAGGCGTTTTCCTCGGGCAGATGATGATTGTCGTCGGCTGTTTGACTCGAGCTTTTAGTCGGCTCGCTTTCACGCGAGTACAACAAACAAATGCGGCGCTCGTTCTTTCACTGCGATACGATTACAAAGTGGAAAAGTGGAAAAGTGGAAATTTACAGCGGAAAATAACTTAAAGTGTCATCTATTAAGAAAATACCCGTCATTCAAACCTACCCCCAATGTGAGCGATTTGTTTTAAAAATGTTACATAGACGTGAGATCAAAGTAGAATATTTACTCGAGACGTGTGACATACAAGCTTATTTGATTTCAGTTATCTTAGATTTTAGTTAAAGTGAAATCTCAGTTTGATTCTCACTGTTTCATTCTTGTAATATACTGAGTGTATTGATAACGGCAGATTATTAGTAATAATGATATAATTGTTAATTAAAAATAATTGGAAAATATTGGCACTAAAATATGAAGAACTCATTGTAGTTATTATTAGTTGATGATATTATTTGTAAAAGAGAATCAAAACTAATGAAGAAAATATATGAAATAATTTTTTTTTGGAAAGTTTTCTTATTGCGAGTCTAGACATTGAACATTTCAAAGCATAAATTCGGGCGTTTGCAGAATAGAAGATTTTGAAAACTATCGAATTATCGGGTGATTTATCCTTGGATATTAAAAAAATTATCACCTTTCGTGGTAGTTAAATTAATGTAGTTTTCGTAGTTTACAGGAAGTTTGTTTTTACGTGACGAATTCAAATTAAAAGTTCAAAGTTCTAGAAATTAAACTTTCTGGAGCATTTGAATATTCGAAAGCACCGATGAATCTGGAAACTTTAGAACAAAGAATTATATTATATTTTTATAGCTGTGAATTTCAATATCCTGGGACTGATTCGGGATGCTTAAAAAGATTAGCAAAATCATGTTACTTAAAATACTTTAGTTTCCTGAAAGTTCAATTTTTATATGATTTATCCTAGCATATTAAAAAAATTAGCAATGTCGTGATAGTTAAATTAATGTAGTTTCCGGGAAGTTTGTTTTTACGTGACGAATTTAAATTAAAAGTGAAAAGTTTTAGGAATTAAACATTCTGGAGCACTTGAATATTCTAAATGGCCGAAGATTCTGAAAACTTTAGAACAATGAATTATATATTTATAGCCATGAATTTCATTATCCTGCGACTGATCCTTGATGCTTAAAATTATTAGCAAAATTGTGCTACCTAAAAAACTTTGAAAGTTCCATTTTTGTATGCAGAATTTAAATTGAACCAACTCGAAAACTCGAAAATATAAATTGAAGATTTTAGAGTATTCGTTCAAGATGCATTCAGGGTCGAAAACTCTGGAAACTTTGAACAAAAAACTATATTTATAACTATATATAAATAATCAAAGTTATGGTACTTGCTAAAATAGAAGATGAACATTTAGTTAAGAAATATGTTTCCAGTAAATTTTGAGGAAAAAATATAACTTTCATTATCCTGAAAAGTATCGTTGTAACTTAAATTATTATCCAACTCATTCTATATAAAATCCTTTAAGTTTAGAAGAAAATTTGTTTAAAAAATATAAATCTCACATCTTTAACCATTCTTGTTACGTTAAACTTTGATTAGCAGTTTAATTCAAATAGTTGTAGAGGAAATTAAACACATTTTCCGTGAGACACGATCAAAGCGCAAAGCTGAACTCTGCTGCGCTCTTTTAGGATAGAGAATGCGTCAAATGCAATAAAGTTTGAAGCGTTTTGCGTTAAATTTGCAATGAAATAAAGCCGTTCACCTGACCTTACACGGTGTGCAATTGCAAAGTTAATTCAGTTATCCAACGCAGCCTGTCTGCTGAAAGAGTTCCGCTTGCAGAATTTTCCAATTGTGCTTTTGAATTTTCAGCGTTCCTTTACCGCGTACGCGCCGGATTAATTCAACAGTTAATTCTACAACAAAAGCAATTACGATTGCAATTACAATGTCGTTTGGTTTCCCACGCTTCTTTTGCCATTCGATATTCCAGTGAAAAATTTACGGGTTTCAGTTATAATTGAAAAACTTTTCAATTTGATACATTTCTCAAAATTTGATATTTAACCGCAAAAGTTACAAAATATTAATTAATAATTTCTGACGGAAAAAAAGTATTTTTTGAATTATTAAAAAGTTCTGAACAGGCGCGTTTCGAAATTGAATGAATGTTTTAGTAAGTAGTGTGAATATATCCATGCATATTTTTATTTATCGTGCGTATTGCAAGAGGGGTTAATATTTATTATAACTTGAGTATTAGAGAGCGTGAGTTATTAATATTTTATTGCGATATGCTCGTTAATATTTGCATTAAGCTGCGATCAAATGAGAGCAATAAAGGCGATAAAAGCGTACAACGCAAATGTAAACCAGGTTTATACTAAACTTGTTTACAATATTATTGTATGGTGTTATCACCCATGTTGTTTTTTATCCGTACTTGTAGTTATAATCAATTGATTGACGTATGTATATTGGAATCATGAATGGCGTAATAAATTTGTTCATTTTTTTTAAATATAAACAATAAGATAATTAATTTGACGCATACTATTAATAACTAGATGTAAAATACTTCCGATGAAAATGTGCAAATTTATTATTAATTGGAAACGCGATTTTAATTAAATTCTATTGAATTTTCTTTTGAATATATTTATGCACTACGCATTTATAAATTATTTAACAAATTAATAAACAAATTTAATGAAATCTTTTGAGAGATTTTCAATCGTTAATTATTGTTCTAATTACTTTTCATTGTGTACAATCAAAACGATGATAAGTGTTATTCAATCCAATTATCTGATTTTGAATCACAAAAGCAAAAATTATGCCAGCGAGCGGCGTTTGTTATGTTTTGGGATTTGTTTGTTTGAACAGATGGTTTGCTAATCAGTGAATCAATTAAATAGAGATTTCATTACAAATTACCTACATATTTCGTATTTGTGATACGCATTCAACAGATTATCAGTAAAGTTCTAATTCCTTTCGAATACGGTTGAGTTTTAGAAAGCCACAGAACGGTGTTAAGGTTATTAAATTTAATAATTCTTTTCAAGTATTTCTAATTGTTGCATAGCCTTTATTTAATATAAACGTATTCCCACTTAGTTGCTTAATTGTGGGGCATTTAAATCAAATTTAAAGAATAATCAGTTTACTTGTAAAAATATCTAAAGACAAATTTTAGCAAAAAATACTTACACTAATTAATTAATTACCAGCACTTATCGTGAATCCACTGACGTTAAATTTATAGTTTTAGATAACGGATTTAATGTTCTTCCTATGTGTAAAAACCGCATTGAAATACTTTGACTTAACCTGCCTCCAACTTCAACTACAGAAAAGTATCTGTAATGCACAATTAGTTGCTCAAATTAATTTGATAGAGTAATTCTCTGGCCTGAATAAATATGGAATAAATAATGAATAAATATGGAAATGAATAAATGAATAAATATGGAACCCGAAATTACCTGAAATTGATGAAATATAATGTAAATTTGATAGTTGCAGTCAAAAAGTAAGACAAGATTTTTTACTTAGAAAGATAGTTTCAAGTTTGGCGAGACGCTTAAGGCGATAATGACGTGAATGCAGTTTGTTAAAAATCATCTTAAATATTTGACTTATTTCAAGTCTATTTAAGTTGAATTTACTTTTTCGGATAAAGTTATTGGCCAGTGTGTAAACCGCATTGCAAAATCAAGGTTTGGTTGTTATTGCTTTTTAAAGTTGACTTAACCTATCTGAAATATTAACTTGTTAACTATTAAATTAGGTATGAGTACGAAATTGCTATAAAATTCATATTGGGTACCCCATATTGGGTACTTACTATTTAGTCTTTAATTAGCTACTCCTTGAACTTGGAAAAAGTCAGAAAGGGACGTAAGAAATACCACACTTGATTGAAGAATTTGATTTATGAATTACATTTTTGAGGACATTGGAATCATCAAATAAGGGAGACATTATTATTAAGGGGTAGAAGGAGTTTTAGGGCGCATCCTTGTTTAGCTGAGAGATAGTTATCTTAAAAGAACATTTTCTTTCATCCTTGATCTGGAAGCATATTTCTTGATCTTAATTATTATTACATCAGTAATTGATCTATTTAAGAAAAGTTTCTTGTAGTTTCTGTGACTGAATTTAAATAATAATTTGTGGAGTTTTTCTTTTGTTAATAAACATTACACGACATAGTGACAATCGAAGGGAAGTGAAAACGCGTCATCATATGAATAAATACTTAGCGGAACGAAAGTAACGACGACGAGCTATTTATTGATCGGGTCTAATGTGTTTTTTATTGTTTCCGTTTTATTTATCATGGAGCAAACGCGTTGTTATGCGCAGTGTTTGTCGTGCTCGTGGGATATTTATGCGATTTGTATTCGAGCAGATCTTTCCAGTTCTATCAACTAGATAATAAATATCATATCAGGCAAATGCATGCTCAGTGTTTACTTGCGTGTTTATCATTACTAAATATCTCAAAAGAATAATTTCTTACCATACACAAACAATATTTCCGTATGGTCTTGTTTTTCTCTATGAATTGAACATGTGTTGCTGCGATTATCTCTTTAATTAATTACATATTGATATACATCTTTTAGTTTATTCATTTCGCTTTTAATAATTAATTTATTGATTAAGAAAAACTGCAAAGAAGCAGAAATTGAATAAAAAGGTGAAACAGTTGATTTGTAGTGTTCACAATAATGAAACTATGAAAGATATAAATATAATCCTTTCACTACCGGAAAGCCAATTAAATTTAAAATAATAAATCATTAAATCATTAATTTTTTGCGATAGAATATGCGGTAGATTGCGGACAATGCCATTTGCACTTGTAGCGTAAAAATCAGTAATTAGTGCTGAATATTTTAATTAATATAGCGGAAACCTTTAGAGATATTAAAATGAACTTAAATTTCTCATAGTTTATCAATAATTCATTAATTTTGCTTCACTAGATTACGGTCTAACGAATGCAGATGATGCAACTTGTACTAACACTATAATAATCAGTAATTAGTGCTGTACATTTTGATTAATAATTCAGGAACTCTAAGAGATATGAAAATAATTCTATCCCTGATAGAAAGTCAATTAAATTTATAATCATATGGTGTTAAATTATTTAATTTCCTTACAATGATTATTCTTTAAAAACTGCATAATAGTTGAGGCGTAATAGCAGATTAAACTACGCCAAAAACTACTGGTCGTACTAATTGCACTAGTAGCAAATTGTCCAAATTAGAACGGTACATTTTAATTAATATCTCAGAAAGTATATGAGATATTAAAATAATTTTATAGTTGTCAAAAAATCTATTAAATTTCTAATAATATATCAATAAATCATTAATTTCGCATGAACAGATTAAGTAGAATAACAGATTAAACATCAAAGATTATCAATAATACCAGTAATAATCAGCAATGTACAGCACTAACATTATAATTAACATCTCAAAAACTACACAATCTATCAAAACAAATCTTTTACTGCCAGAAAGTCGATTAAATTATTGATAACATATCAATGAATTGTTATATTTCCTTTGGCAGATTAGGCGTTATAACTTCCTAAAGTTGATGTTGTTCTGTGCGACTTTAGTTTGTAATAATTCAAGTTTCTCATCAATAAATGATTATTACTTGACACTTGATGATTTAAATGATTAATTTCTAGAATTATTATATGAATTATAATGGTAAAATCAAATTGAAATTCAGAAACGACTAAAATTATTTAGGGATAAAAAATAATTTAATACTATTTATTTCGATATAGAGTTATGACTATAATATTGCTATATTACGCTATATTACGCTTCATACGGCTATGAAATACTTTTTTTATAAACTAAATCAAAAGGAGAATATGTGATAGAAGCTTCAGTGAACTTATTTAAGTAACGTATAAAACCATAACCGCGAACGTGCGCAATTTTCAGATGACGTGACAGTGAGCATATTGAATTTTCTTACGTTACGTTTCGTGCTATTAAATCGTCCGATGAATCGCCGAATCGCCGCCTTCCTACACTTATTCATCCATCAATGGATCAAGTACTTACTCATTTTTATAATACGTACGCATATTTTATTTTGCAAATACGTCAAATTCATCTCAATGCAAATACTCTCAATCGAAATGTACATAAAGCAAATCCCTGAAATGCGATTAAATTTTCAATATATTATGAATTAAAATATGGACATATTGACAACACAAATATATCAATAGATTATTTTTTATATATTTATCAAACATGTCACAAATTCATTTAACAAGCGTAAATCAAGTGAGAAAATGTTTAAAATCCCTTTTATTTCGTATATAAACCTATAAATGGAATATTTAGGGGAATTCTGCGCCTCTCATAAGGAATACGAAAACAAAAGAATAAAATAAGACGTGCAGTAAAAAGTCAGCGAGGTGTGCAGAAGAAAGGGAAAGAAGGGAAAGAAGAAATGCGAGAAACAAAAAAAGCAAACAAACACAATAAAGAAAGAAAGGTGCTTTATTGAACTTTATTGAAATAAACACTCGTCTTTCAACTATTTATATTGAATTTGCCAACTTTTAGCAGCTTTTTCTTTAAGGGTGAAGTTGAGGAGAATCACTTGAGGATTTAAATTCTTTACACTATTCGTTTAGCTGGGATTTTATTAAGATCTAATGGATTTATTATTGATAATAACTTTAGTGGTTATTTAACACTTTGACTGCTGTGCCGATTACTGTTTTACCTAGAAGGATACTTTAGGATTTGGTATCAATTAATCCTTTAAGTGAGCTCTTCACCTGGTAACGTTTTCTAATATTTAACATACTTTATAAAACTAAAATTTAAGAATACTAAAACTATTACTTAATTTAAATAATTATTTACTACTGCTAATATGCATTGTATAATTAAGTTATGTCATGAAATAAATTGATTGAAAACAATTAATTCAGCTGAAAAATCGAAGAAACTAGAACATTCAGGAAAAATGCTTCTATTATTGCTCTATAAACTTTATAAACTGTATAATAATAAATAAATAGTTTGGATTTAGTTAATGAGAAAATTAAAACAATTAATTAATTTAAATTTATTATTGACTCTGACAGACAAATAGCTAGTATTTAGTTGTTTAATTGAGATATGAAATAACATTAATTGATTCAAATTAATTTGTTAAATTCTATTAGTTTTTGCTTTTGAAGTTGAAGATAAGAAGACTTAAACGGTCACTTAACTTCTTTACACTCGTTATTAATCAGTTAATTAAGTATTCACCATTCTTATTCGTGACAATGGCATAAGAGAAATAAATTAAATAATATGAAATAGTCCACTTTAAGGACCTCTCGAGGATTAAAGGAAAAGAAGAATCAATTAAGGACTTGGGGCTAATTTCATAAATTTATAAGTACTTAATCTGTGATTTTATTGCCGATCAATTGATTTATTATTTAGTATACCTACTTCGCTTTTGAGTTAAAAAACGATTTTATCCTTGTCAGGACGAAATTATATAACCATAATCAAAGCTTATAATCAAACAGAATCAAATCTAGATAAATATGTTATGAAATCAATTAAACAAATTTAAATTATTGCCATTGTTGACTTTGGAATTATGAATTAATTATTTCATAATTTCTCTTATGCGTACTCTTTTATCGATTATTTTATTCAATACATCCCTTCATTAGTTGAATAGTTTAAACGTTATAATAAATCTAATTATAAAATTAAAATAAACTAATTTAAGCAATCGTTTGATTCAAATTATTAATTTAACCACTATATTAATATTTTGATATTAAACCAAATACTAAATTCACTATACAACTTTATACAAACATTTCAAACCTAAAATGAAAATGAATATTTTGAATGTAAACTTTATATTATTTTTCTTCTGCTTTTCAGATTGTAACTAAACGCGCTGAAGACGGCAATTTTCACAGCGGAAAATCGAAGTCAATCTTAGCTGCGCCATCATCATCATCGATAATCACTTTGTGCGTTCGGCGTTTTTTCCTTGCCGCCCCCGTGAAAGTAGTGAACCGTGGCGCAAGAGGGAAAGTCCCACTGCAATTTATAAAAAAAATATTGACAACACCGAAATTCGCAAGCTAAATACAACCGGGAAACATACGAAGTGAAATCATGAAGTGGTCTGGTTTCTGCGTGCTTGCCGCACTCGTGCTGGCGTTTGTCTGCCTCCTGGACGGACATCGAGCGGCGGCAGCACCGAGTTCTACCAATGATGAACTAATCAAGACTTTGCAGAATCTGGAGCAGATTTACTCCTCAATGTCAAGACCGAGGTAATGTGTTTTTCTATTTTTACTTTTCATCTGCAAACGTGATGAGTATTTTAATAATTTATAGAATGTTTGAATGTTTATTTGTTTAATTAATTGTTCTTTAATATTCCCACTTACTAAGCACGTCCAATGAATTTAAAAAATAATCTAGAATTTTATAGAATGTTCTACAATGCTATGCATGCTAAATGTTGCTAAAATTTTATATCTATTGCATAAATTATTGTTGTTATTTGCTATTGAATAACATATTTTTGACCCAAGGCTTTCATTATGGAAAGTTTAATTATTAGCCATAAAATTTCCAAACACGACGAGTTTATTTATTGTTTAAACAATTAATTGTTGTTAAACTTGCGCATTAATGGCATAAATCATTCGCGTTATTTTCCATTAGTTTTCATTAAATTTTACACGTGCTTTAAGAACGCGCTTGTTTACATTGAATAAAATTTCCATTTAGTTCTCAACGAGGCGCACACATTTTATTTTGCCTCCCACAAGAACGGGTGAGCGAGCGTCGAACGGAAATTTTCAATTATAAGAGCAAAGCGGCTAGCACTTTGTGTGGACTGCGTATGTAAATTGTAATTAATACACAATAGGATTAAAAATAAATTTACAAGCATAGGAAAAGGTGGTGGTAGTTTGCACACTCAACTCAACTCAATCCAAATTGCATTTTGTTATTTTATCAGCATGTGATTCGGATTCGGAGTGCTTCGCAGGAAAAACAAAATGGAAAATTAGCTACTATGATTATTAAATCGTATAAAATAATCCTGAGTAGCTACTGGATATATTTACACGAAAAACGAGAAACAATGATGAGGATGTTCCAGGTTTAGATTTAAAATGTCAATAAAATTGTTTTGATTTTTATTTTACATTCAGATTTGATTTGATTCGAGTTTAATTGACTTCATTATCTGAGAAAACAAACATTTTCATAGAAAATGCAATAAAAACAATTTCCAATTTCCAAAATTGTAGATAAAATTTACTTCAGTGATAGATAAGGTCATTTTTGATTTTACTGAAAATCTGATTGTAATGCGAAAATATCATAAAAACGGGGCAAGTGAATACAGAGTGCATACTGGTTGTAAGCGAATATACTGTGTATATACTTTCTCCAAATTTGCATGAATTTATACTCGATTTTACAATTTCAATCTGAAATTACCCCAGGATGCAATCAATTTCGGTCATTACGCATTGTATAAATCGTATTTTGGCATAACGTTGCGCGCATAAATTTAAAAGTTTTTAAAATTTAGAATTTAAAAAAAATTCTTTTTTGAGATACAAAATATTTCGAATTGCAAATATCTCATTAAAATATTAATAATTTGGCCAATGGCCGCGAGCATGTATAAAATAAATATTATTACTTATTATTAATAATTTTTCAAGTTTTACAATAGAATTATATACTGCATAATTACTTAATTTAATTCGACATTCTATATATGCACTTATTTTATTTGGGAGATAATTTTGAAGTTACTAAAATTGATCAATATTTCAGCGTTCATTGTGAGCAGAAAATTGTTGTACTTTGACATTAAATTGTTGTCAAACTAATAGTTGTTGTATTAGTATTATTCTGTTTTATTCGTATATTATAACTAATACTCGATGGAATTCGAAAGAAAATTGTTAAAAATTCGTGCAATTTAAAAAATTGTGGAATCTAACATTCTCAATAATAATAATAGATGAAGTAAAAAGAATGTTGCTTGAAATTGTAATTAACAGTTATAATTTGCAACTAATTTGACTAATAAAAACGGAAGATTAAAAGGCAAATTACGGAGCAGTAAATTTCATTTTTTTTGCATTTCTCTATTTCCATTTCCAGTTGGAATTATGGAAAATCGGTTCATTATATTCTTTTCTGCATTAACTAGTGTGGTACCCAAACATTGAGTTTTTATTGAATTCAGGCTTATTCAAATAGTTTCAAATGATTTTTCGTAAGATCTTTAATTCTTTGGAAATCGAGAAAGTACTTGCATGATGGTAAGATTTGTCAATTTTCATTACTTTATTAATGTTTTTGACAACTACTCATTCAGTTCGTGGTAGATTTTTAACATCAAAATTAGTGGGAAGAAAGCGACGAAACCAAAATTTTGCATAATTGGTAATTACAGTATTAGAATTAGCATACACACTAGTTACATTTTCAGCGACATAACTCGGGTTTTCCCCTTTTTCCCCTCGAAGAAAAACTGTAAAATATAGCATATTTTCCTTGACGTGTCCATCTTTAACACGTCGTCAAATAATAAATCTGAATTATCTTAAGCCAAAATTATTTGCAAATTTTTCCAGTAAGAAAAAGCTATTCTTTCTAATGCCACAGAGTAGAACCAAATCGGACTTAAACAAAGCGAGCTATTGCTAATCAAAGATAATGAATTTTTACTTCACATATAATCAAAAACATAAATTTCCATATCGTTCAAATAATCCTTGAATCCGAAAAAAATTCCCAAACTTATTCCACTCACAACCCTTTAAATTACCATGAATTTAAACAATTTCGAGGTTAGACCGAAAACACCTGTGGTTGTTTAATTGAAGTTAATTTCGCAGTAAAAGAAAATAAAAAGCGCAACATAAAAGCGACCTCGGCGCGCGTAAATCACGAGCTCATAAAGCGCTTTTTATCCGGCGCTTAAAAGCGCGTTGGCAAACGTCGACGCCGCCAACGTTCATTTAACTTTAGTCGGGGGCGGTGCATTTGTTGCACTTTTACGCGCAAAGCCTTTAATAGACTTCGCCTCGCAGCACCTCCACGGCCGCGACCGAGTTAATTTTATGGTTTGTGCGACACTTAACGCTTAACTTTTTAACACGCGTCCAACACGTTTCAGAATTATACTTTTACACATTCGGCGCACAAATTGCCAGCCAAACAATGTCGTCCTTTTTTCGCGGGTAAAAACTTTGACCTTGCTACTTCTTCAATTGTTTGCGCACAATCTTAAATTGCGCGCACCCTCGTAAAAAATAACAATAACAAAATTTTGTTTTCAATGAAATGCCATTATGCAAAGCATAAAGTAAAACTTTTTTTCTTAATAAAATAACTTTCCTTTTGCACGAAATGTGATTTACTGTATGTGTGTAATTAATGTTCTAATGTGAAGATAATTACGCATGATCGAAAGTACTTGGCACATGTTAACATTAAGATGACAGAATATAAGACAAAACTTACGATTGTCATCGTAAACAACAACGAAATGATGTTTTGTTTATAAACACAATTTATTTATGGGCAACTAACTAATTAGTGAATAGCTCTTGTCCAACACCGCCTCTCAGAGTGGCGGCTCACAAAGGCACACACTATTTCATCAGTACCCCAACCCCCCCGCTCGCTCTGCCCCCAACAGCCCCGTATTTCGTGTGTATGTGGTTGGGTGGATGCGTTGTGTTTGTTGTACATTTGTGTGCTAACGCGTACATGGTGGCAGGTAGTGTGCGTAGCACTTTCGACGCATTGCATCCGGAAATGAGCAAGAAGGTGCAGCGCGCAATGAAGATGATCGAAATGCAGCAGCTGGAGCGGATGTATGCGCATAGGGCGCGCCCCAGGTGAGCGATCTGCCCTTTATCCACAATCAAACACGAATTATGTTTTTCTTTCACAAATTTGCAAAGGATCTTTGAGGATGCCACAATTCACTGTACTACTTATCACGTCTCAAAATCATCTCTATAATCTCTCTTCATACTCACGTTTGACATTCAAGTTTATAAGTAAAGTCAAGAACTTTCTAGAACTTTAATTTTTTCATTCTAGAACATTCTAGAAATTTAATTATATATTTTCAGAATTATGTAGAGTTTTTAATCAACATTTCAAAACTACCTCCATGATTTATTTTCACGCAGCACCCATGTTTGACAATCGTGTTTATAATTAATATCAATGAGAGTCTACAGTAAGACCACAGAACTTTCTAGAATTTTAATTCTTTCTTTCTAGAACATTCTAGAAGTTTATTATATATTTCCAGATTTATGTAGAGTTATTAATCAACATTTCAAAACCACCCATATAATTTATTTTCACGCAACCTACGTTTGAATTAAAGTCTATTAGAGCGACTAAAAGAACATTCTAGAACTTTCTGAAATACTAAATCTTTCTTTCTATAAAATTCTCGAATTTTAATTCTATATCTCCAGATTTGTTTAGAATTTTAAATCAACATTCATTGTGCTACTAATCGCGATCAAAACTACCCCTATAATCTATTTGTACATAGCGCCCACGTCTGACAAATATGTTTATAATTAATGTCTATGATATCGTCTCAAACAAGACTTTAGAACTTTATAGAATTTTAAATCTTTCTTTTTCAGAACATTTTAGAAATTTAATTCTTCATTTCCTGAATTTTCTTGAAATTTGAATCAACATTCACTGTACTACTTATCGCATTTAAAAACACCCCACATAATCTATTTTCACGTAGCACCCACCTTTGACAATTATGTTTATAATTAAAGTCTATGAGATTGTCTAAAACAAGACTCTTGAATTTTAGCATTTAAATCTGCGTTTCTAGAACATTCTAAAAGTTTAATTCTTTATTTCTAGAATTTTCGGGAATTTTATATCAACATTGTGTAAAACCGTGTAAATAAAAGTTATATCTTTCTAGATGGGATAAGCTGCGAATAGTATGGAAGTTACACTCAATATTTCTAGTATTTTCTAGAATTTTTACGGTTTCTTTCTTGAACATTCTAGAAATTTATAACGAGATACGTCAAGGAAAACTTAATACATTTAAAACCGTAAAGTTTCTAGAAGTTAATTCTTTGCATCTATAATTTTCAAAATTTTAATTGGACTAACGTCAAACATTCAATCCATTGAAAACCGTGTAAATCAAATTTGTTTCGTGATAGAAAGACAATTCGAGTAAAATAAGGAATATGATGCTATGTTTCTCTGAATTCTTCAGAAATTTAGTGCCGTCTTTCAAGGGTCTTCTAGAATTTTACTTTGAATGTGAAACGTGAAACGAATATATATAAATTCATTAAAAACCGATTTTTTGTTTGGAAAGGAACGCCATTTAAAATAACGATACAAAATTCTAGAATATTACAGGATTTTGTTTTTCTTCTAGCCAAATAAACGCAATAATACGATACAAGCATAATTTACAAATTTAAATTATTTAGAGAATCTTTCAGACTTTAAAAATACATTCAAACATAAGTTCAAACCCGATTTTGTTGCTAAAATAACGAAATTAGTTTCTAGAACATTCTAGAGTTTTTACTTTGTGCTACAGAAATAGAATGTGTAAAATGCGACACAAGCATAATGTACAAAACACCTCATTTGTGTATAATGCATTAATATTCTGTAGTGTTTCGCAAATACCACTTGAAAGTCCTCAAGTTGAATAATACTCGACACATACTCAAACTCAAAAGCTACTCAGAACAATAATGTACACATACTCGCTCTGTAAATAAATTGTACATATATGATAATTATTGAATGTCAGCATATTTGCATGCGCAGCTTTTGAAAAAATCGTCTGATCTTATGTAACACTCGTACGTACTACTACTTATTATGTTGTGTCATCTGAATGTCGAGCAAGTTGCAGGAATTTAACAATGTCTGCGGTGCAACAGTTGTAATAAAGTGCTCATTAATGGTGCGTCTCTACATATGTAGTATTAATTAGCGAAATTAATGATGCCCAATTAACACGTCTGTTCGCCGCGCGCGCAATTACGTTGATGATTTTCGTCGTACGTAGAAGCACCACGTATGATTGCTTCACTAATTTGATTTACTTTTTAAATGAAACGAGAGGGAAAAAAACGCAAAGCTCAATGAGAACTTTTAGTAAGAAAAATATCTCTTCATCATGATTTCTATTCATTGACGAATGGAAGTGCGCTGCTTTCATCTCAAACTTTTATGGCTTATCAAAGGAATAAATTATGTTTGGGGTTGATTTGATTATTTATTACTTATTTGATTTTTTCTCTTATCTAAAAACGATATCATTTCTTAGTAAAGTATATTAATTACAACTGAAGTGGGGTAAGTGCATTCAGAGGGTAATTTTTAGAAAACGTGACCTTTTACCAAGAAAAATGGATTGAAATTAAGCACGTGTCTTATGGTATGATAGTGCATCTTATAAGTAGTAGGAATATTCTGGTAATCACTAATTTACCTATAATATTTGTTTAAAACTCAATATTGATAGTATAAGTTATGTTAACAACAAACCAAACTTATCTGAAAATTACTTAAAATTACATGTTTTAAAGTCGTGTGAAAAATTGTGATGTGTCTAATCGTCTTATGATCCGGAAAAAAAATCATTAATGTTTTATAAAATAGCACAACCTACTGGAAGAGCTTTGAAAAAAATTGTTTTGTCAAAAATCATTTAATTAAAAAATTAATTTCTGTATTAAATCATCTCGGGAAAATGATAATTCATCTTAATCTTCTTCTTATATGTGAAATCCATTTTCTTATTGCTTTATACAAAACTTAGAAAACGAATTTTAATTATGATGTACCATTTACGTTGCAAGAATGTTCCAAAAATTATTTAACTTCGGCATTAAATTGTCACTAAACTGTCGAATCTATTTGAATAATATTTTTTATTATTCTTATTGGAGAAAGCGAATTTATTGCTAGTTTAATTCAATTTTAGTGTAATTTTTAGTGATGTTAAATTAACTAATTTTCTTTTCAATTAGTAAAAGTGACTTAAGTACCATTTAGATTCAAATTAAGACATAAAGAATACGTCTCAATTTACTACGCTTGACATTAATTTGTTGCTAAACTATTAGATCGATTTCAATCATATTTTCGGTCAGAAAATTTTAGCTACTCTGCTATCAATTTCAATGCTACTTTCATTCAAATTTAGTGATGTTAAATTATGATAAAAGTTCAAAGTTGAATTAACGAAAAACTACCTTTGCATTTATTACCTCGCTCCCCATTAATTATTAAAATATTTCGAGCGTTATCGTTGAATTTGCACGTCGTAGTTGATTGCAATCTACTTTTACGTTCCTCATAATTTGGAAACAAGCGAAAGACGAATTAGAAACCCGCGTCGTTGTTAAGCCCTTTAGTTTCCTCGCAGTGCACGTGACAGGGTTATATGCAGCCAACGCCAAGTTTGACTTCAAAGATTCCAGTCACTCGAGTGCTTTTAGATATCTTAATCAAAGCTCCACGTTCAGGAGACGAAAGTTGGATGGAGTGACACCACGAAGCAAAGCGTATCATAAAGCTGATTCAAAACGAATTTTGTTATCACGCAAATAATTTTAAACATAATTAATTCACCTTTACCCACATCGAATGCAAATTGACGTAATTAATTCATCCAGAAAAACTATATATATATTCATAAGGGTGAATATTCATTCTTAAGGGAAGCGTAAAACTAATGAGAAGTAATGTAATGTCAGAAAAGTTTGCTTGTTGTTGAAGGTTAAATTAGGTTAAATCTCGGTCTGGGAGATGTTGAGTTATCTAAAACCGAATTCAATTAAAAGTGGAACAAGAAGTCACTCTTTAATCCCATTGCATCCTTGATGCACGTCGGGTTGCATCGCGTATGCCGCCTTCGAGCGACGAATACTAACTAGCAAATTCAATGTGATATCGGATGACGGCATTAAGGTCGCCTTTGCGAGACGAGAAGAAGGAAGAGATAATATAAGCAAAGTTTCCGCCAACTACAAGGAGCGAGGCACAACCAGGGGCAGTCGCGTTTATTCGATGCGACGAAAGTCGATGCAGCCGACTATAAATTATGCTGAGAAGAGAATTGTGAATATTTTGTTAGAGGATACAAAAGGTATCGCGCTCGCTAACAACATTATTTATAATTATGCATTATTAATTACTATTCATTAATAATCTTAATTACAACTTATTACAACGTAAAAAGTACTTAAATAGTTATTTATTTAGTTGCTTCAAATAGCACATTTAGTTGCATCCTTGGACGATTTTTATTTTGTGCATTGTAACGTGTTTATACTAAATATTTATTCTTAGTTCTTCCTTCTGACGTATTTCGATTAAAGAAGTTACATCCTGATGTAATTATTATTTTAATCTGGGGACTATTTTTACATTTTATAACTACCCAATTAAATTAAATCTTATTTCTAACTTTTCTTGCGCTTTCTAAATTTATCGTAGATATTTATTTTTCATTCTGCATCTAATAGAATATCAATGAGCCGGAAGTACAATTGATGAATACCAATTAAGACTTAAAATAGCAATAATAAAAACAATTTGAATAAATGATTATTGACAAAATCAATGTTTTGATCGGTGTTCATCGGATTTTCTGTTTTTAATCGACATGCGAGTGCCTCAGCATACTAGTTTTTTCTTAGATTTTTTTGAGGGTTTGTATCTCTGAAACTGGCAAGCCGAATTTAATGGTTCTTTACAGGTT
>JARJDV010007891.1:0-13559 GCA_030264675.1 Anaulacaspis nigra | reverse complement strand
GACGCTCATGCAATTTCACTCCGCGCGTGGGAATTTTCATTGAAAGTAAAGTAATGTTTGAAATTGGAGAGCAGCACCTCCTTGCTCGCTATTATTCAATATGTTCCTTGAATGCGTATCACTTACCCATGAGGTAAACTTTATTATATTTAAAGTAGCTCACTCAACGAACTTAGTATGTTCCATTTGTCTATTTCAAGTTTACACATCGAAGATAATTTCCTAGTTCACGGGCAGTCTCATTTGAGATCGATGTACGATATAGGGCCGAAGGTCACAAAAGTCAATTTTTTAGATGCCTACTATTTCTATGTTTTAAATTTATGAATAATTTATTCAATGTTCAATTTAGGTTGCATATCATGTGGTTTTTATAATTTTTGTGGTCTTTTGATGGTCGGAAAGTTTTTGCCCATTTAGCTAATCTGTGTCCACCTGACGATATCCGTTTTAAATTAATTGATTCTAAAAATTTTACCTTAACATTACACTTGCTCCAGCGGTTTTAGAATGATGCTTTTCTTCTGTTGTATCTATATTACAGAAATAATTGTTGTTCGAAAAGGCTTCAAATGTCGTAAATATCATTATATGGAGTACCTTTCTTTTTTAATCTTCAATAATTTTTCATTACTGGAAGTTTCTTTCTTCCGTCCAGTTCCCTGTGCGTCTCTTCTTCTTCACTCCTGGCTCTACTTGATATCCAATAATTTTCTGCCGGTATTCAACGCGGTCTAGACAGTCTTCATCAGAAAAATTCCTTAGAGATATAACAATGATTAATCCAAAAAGTTCTTCGGCCTAAAAACAAGTATTCTTTAAAAAGGTACATACCTACTGCACTTTGCAATCTATACTGAAACAATTAAGTTGCAGTATTATTCAAACTTTCCTTGGTTACAAATCATGCAACCCATTAAACACATCCCAAACAGGTTGCCAACTAACTTGAATAATTACATTACTTTTAAACGTGACTCCCACTTGATATTATGGAAAATTTATATCGCGTGCAAACTAATTATTACTCAGAAGAACTCTAGACTATTGACCCAATAAGTAAATTACTATGATCAACAAGTGAATCCCTTCGGGCATGTTAATTTTGATAACTAATATTAAATAACAAATAACTTGTTGTTGTGTTATTCAAATAATTATAAATAAGTTTTTTTTCAATAAAACGCGTATAAATCTATAAATGATCCATATATATATAGAAATTTATTTTGTTTATATTCAAGCATAACATAATAAAAACTATTTAATCGCTATTTATCAAATTTGGCATTTGAGAAATCCCATAAAACACTTAAAAGTCAACAGCCATAAACGAACAATATTCTAGAAAAAGATGAGCGCATTAAAGCGTAGAAATAAGGAAATGCGGAAAAGTATTTGATTCGCATAAATAGTACTGATGTATTATATAAATGCGTTTCTCACATGTAATTTTATGCCATATCGGTGCTCTGGTAGCATAGCAACCTACTCATCCTTTCAGCCGATTGGAATTGTCGAATAATTAATTCATTTTCCTAGCCATAACGATAACACTAACAACAATCATTGCATAAATCCATTCATGTTCTTGGAAACGTTTGAAATTCATGCTTGTGAAATGCGTTTTCAACCTCCTCCTGCAGTTTATATTAAGTGCGGAGTAAATACAAAATCATTTTCTTATGCCAAAACGGAAGTGCGTCGTTATCTTCTTTCTCTTTGCTCAACTGATTGAATTCAATTGCCGCTTACCTGCAAACGCCAGCTGATAATCTCGTTATGTAATAGAAAGTGTTATAATTCTAGCCACTAAATTGATTAAGAACTTATTTAATTTTAATTTCCGTTTTTGATCTCTTAATTAATTTGTAAATTTAGATAGGAAATCTCAATGGGAATTAATCCATTAAATTCCAATCTTACAACTTTCTTAATAGGAGTCATTAAAATTAGTTGAAAGCATAGTTTAATTACTAAAATTAGCAATTTGCTAATAAAATGCCAGAAATAGCAATGGTCTACGCACATAAAACGAGTGAAAATATTTGCGCATAACACTCGAGTTTGTAAACTTTTACGATGTGCTATTATTACGCAACATCATATTTGTTCAGAAATGCATTTTTGAATCATAACGCACACAATGCAATTAAAATGGATTATGTATAAAATTACATGTAGGAAATGCATACAAGCAAATTAAATATGGGGAACTAGAGTAATGCACTCGCTTAGAACGATATTCAACATTTATTTATTTATATTACTTATAGAGATCAAGCATGCAACGCTAAATGTGCAATGAAAATGCCCTCTTTGGAATGCAAATCTTATGCGAAAAAGGAACTAGCTGTATGCAAATCGTCCAAGTCGAAGTAATTTGTCTACTACTTGCTTGTTTATCTCTCTTCAACAAAAAAGAAATTTTACTAATTTAAATAAGCCTATTATAAAGCCAACTCAAAACGAGTAAAAATAGTGAAAATGTAAATTGAACTCAACTTACTTTAAAGAGAAATTGTAGCAGTTTTACTCATGACGTTTGCATGTAAATTCCTACTTTACGAAAAAATTGATGATGAAAGATAAGTAACGCATCTGAAATGTACTTACTTATCTTTCATCATTAAAGGATATGATTTTTTTGATTTATGGATCAATTTGCCATGACTTTCTCTTAAAAATACCACCTTTCATCGATTATCTATAATAAAAATCACTCATTAATTGTAATACATTTTCTGGCAACTTTATGTAAATTGCAAGGTGGAATGTTTACACTTTAGCAAACTAGTTTTGAATCGACTTCCGTTGAGTTTTAATTCACCAAAACCCATGCTTACTGACTGGCCAGTCATGGGTAATTATCACTAATGATATCTTTGGCAAAGCAAGCAACTTGTTTTGGTCATTAATTTAATTTTTTTTCGCTAGTCAATTGATCAATTGTAATCAAGTTTTTCTGCTACCATTTGACTGAAATGGTATCGGATCGAATTGGTATTACCCATTACGCAGTCTTAATATTATTCAAAAATGTTATTACGCGTCTGCCACGAGTTCAAAACCACTATCCACTACTCTACCACCCATACACCTCTTCGGCAAATCTTCTGCTCATATATAAGCATTGCGCGCGCGGTGTAAAAAATCAGTTTCTGCTTTCAAACAGTTTCGCGCAAAACTTTGAATCGTTCGTGCCAATAACCGAGTGAAAATGAAAACCATTGTAAGTTGCCACTTTGTAATACTGGTTTTTCTTGGTCAGCTCGAACCAGCAACCATTAAACTTTCAGGCATTCCTAGTATTCTGTGTATCGGTCGCCGCTTGTGGTGTGATACCCGACGAAAAGCATCATGGTCATCAAGCCACTTCATACCAAAGCATACACATGGAACATTTTCATCCCGTGCCCACTTATGTGAAAAAGGAAGACATGCATTACCTTGAGCATCCGATATCCGAAGGTAAAACCGAGTCCAAAGTTGAAGTACACCACGGTTCCAAGCATGAACCCGGATACGCTGTCGCCAATCTTCATTCAGAGAGCCACGGGCATGAGATCAAAAATCATTTTATCGCATCCGGTGGTCATGAGCAAGAGGAACATCATGTGGAAATGCCAAAACACTACGAGCATGAAGCACCTAAGCATTATGAACATGAAGCACCCAAACACTACGTTCAGGAAGAACCTCAACATTCTTATGGTCACTCCGAAGAGCAATCACGCGAGGAAGAAGGTGGACATCATCAATACAATTACGAATCCGATACGTCCGAAGCTGAAGGCGGCGAAGGCGGTGACGAAGGAACACACTACTACCACGGCGAAGAAGACCAAGGCAGTTACGAGCAGCATTCGCAGGAGCACTACTAAAACATAATCGATAATTGATATAACACTATTAAGTTAATTGTAGGCTTACCTTTCATTCATGATTTTAACTATTTGAGTGAATTACGTATGAGCGGCGCGTGTGAATGACTCATTAATCATCATTGTTCTATTCATCTTTCATTGCTATTTAAATTTGTTGTACTTTATTGGCATTGCAATGTTAATCTAGTGTTCAAATTACGATGAAAATATATTAATTGAAAACGAAAGTGGATCTTCGTGTTTTTCGGTCGAACAATTAATGCGCTAACTGAAAACATAGTAAAATTTGAGCGAAAGTAAAAGAAAGCACCATCGATACAGGAAGACGTTTCGTTTATAAGATAAACATTAAGCATATGTAATTGCGAATTCGCCTGATGTCAAGAAAACTGCGACATTTGGTCGCCTGAGACTTGACACTAACAGCAAGAAATTACTTTTGCAAGCAACCACGACGCTAAATTGTACGGACATAAACAGCGATCGTCTGCAAGCTGTCGCATGCTCATATCGTCACGATTTCAACAGCATTCAACGTTTTCATTCCATTTGGTGAGCAAACGTTACAATGCGTACATGTAAACTTGAAATAAATCCAGAAACAGTCAAATAGTTCTTGCTTCTTCACTTCTTCACGGCCACTCGACTATACTTTCTTCTCCGTGAACGCGCACATTGCTGTGCAGCACTTAAAGTAACACCTAATGGAAAAGAAACAAACAAATATTAACTAATGACTAGTACAATATCGTTCCGTACATTCTGCATGGAGTACAAATATGTACCATTGAGAGTTAAATATTCTTAATATTTTTTTTATTTAGAAATCAGTCTTTTTTGCATCAGTTTTAGCCGCATGGCAACTTGTATCACACATAGACAAATCACAAAACATCCACAAGTCACAATAGTACAAAGTTTTCCATTTCCATAGTCTTCAAATTTCTCATTCTTAAAATTAAAGATTACATTAGCTTGAAATGCCTAGTCAAATAAATCATTTCGTGAATTACTTTTCTGCTAATTGTTGCAACGTCACGCTTCGGAAGCAAATAATGCAAACATTGTTTGAATTTTTGTCATACAAAAGAGACTAGAGAAAACTTTGCATTCAATTTTTTCTTTCCTTCTTTCTGTTTGAGAAACGAAACGAAATTTTTCATATTCATATGTGTTCTTTTTTGTTTTACATGACTCTCATGAACTTTACCAAATGTAAGCAAACGACCATCAATTCCAAAATTTCCAGTTGACTCGCGCAATATATTGTGCAATACAAATTACTTTGAATTCTTTCCTTTGCCACTCTCCCATTCAGTTCTCATTTCTTTGTAACGAACAAACAAAAATGGACAACATTATAACTAATTACTAAATACCTACAACATTTTTGTTAACAAATAAATGCAGTCTCATTAAATAAATATAACGACCTTCTACTTTTTTAAATCTTTTAAATGATTGTTGTTGTGTACGTTAAAATCAAGAGTGCACCAAAATCTTGATTGGACATTTTAAATATCAGAGCCTGTATGATAAGAAAGGAAAATATTCATCTAGTAGTACCTCTATCTCATCTCATTGCCAGCAACTCTAACGGGTCATCAATTGCAATCGATTCATAATATATGATAATTCATTAATCTGCCAGCAGTATTTCGATAAAAAAAACGTAATAAGTATGTTAATTAGCCATCAATTCTCTTATATTCCGTCTACAGACATTCTCGTTGACTTATTAATTCGTAGCACACTAAAGATAGTTCTAATAATGTAAAAGGAAATTAATCTAAACTTCCTCGCAGGCCAAGTGAATAATTATCCAAATAGTCTGAATCGGACGGAGTATTAACTCAAAATATACAAATCTAGCAAACTATTATGCATTACTTCTGCATGGCAAATCAATCGTTTCAATTCTACAAACTGTTTAGGCCGTAACTAACAAATATCTTGCATCGGCGCGCTTCCCGTTTTAGCTTCTATATTACTGGTTTCATTTTCGTTTTTTTTTTATAAAATAAACATCAATCATTGACGCCGTTACATTTACTCTGTTTTAAATAAATTAAAATATATATATATCTGTTTCATTATCGTGTAGAAATAGAGATTTCATATCTTCAAGTAAATATACATCTTTCGTTTCTTGTCACGAACTGCTTACATTTTCACATTTGTCGTAAAGTTCAACGTATAAAATATTCGTACATCTTTGTTTCAGTTAAACTGCTACCGTTTTCTTCTTTATATCTAACACAAAAGTTTCGAGTTCGAGAAATTAATCGTGTCTTTAAAAAAAATTCCAACTGTCGGAGGTTAATAACGAATTTGTACACTCAAGGAATCGGTCGAATCAAGGGCCGAGCGCGTGCTCCATCATTTGCAGACACAGCGACTCCAAATTGCTCTCGATATCGACATTTTTCATTGTGTGTTTCTTACCTTTTGTAGAATCATTATCGGTATCCTGAAAACGCACATGATATTGCGCTGAGGTCGGTAATGAAGATGAATGATGATTGCCATTCGTTTTCGGATGCGTTTTATGTATAGGCTGTGGATACGAAGTCGCCTGCGATTCGTTACTTCCCAGCAAGCCTGCAGCTGGAAAAAGTGGTGTCACATTTGGTGTTATGCTACCAATCGAGTGTCGATGGCCGCCAACAATTTTCTGATTGCCCTGAACATTCGGGTACGACGATGACTTATGATTGAATGTGGTTTTCGGCGTCATTGGGCTCGCCGTAAATGTGGGCTGTGTTTGGAACCTATTAACAGTACTGCAATAAAGTGTTATATATTTCATCAGCCTTGGAAACTGCGAGATTAAAGTGAGCTACCTTTGATACGCGCTGATGGGAATTGGCACACTAGCAGCTGGAGGAGGAGGATTATTCGTACGTTTTAGTTGGTTTCGCCACATAACTAGCCGTCGCTTTTGATCAGCAGTGAAAGCGTCACTCGTTTCGGCACGATCACACAGCCCAGCGAAGTTATTGAGGGTTTCTTCGGTTGGTTGTCGAAGCATTAGTATTTGCGTGCACACTAAAACAAACATAAGATTCGCATAAGAAAACGAATGCAAATTCAATTCTAATTTCCACATACCTTTTCCCATCACTTTGATGAATTGTGCAGGCAAATCCTCGTCGGCTCCCATAACGAGCATCGGACTTAAAATGATGCATTTGAGTTTTCGTAGTGCGCCAGGCAATTCGCAACCGTTCATCACCTCAGTCTCCAACGTAGTTAGAAGCGAACTTCGCTCCTTTAATTTTGCTATGCTTAAAAGTAATTTGTGCCGTGCTCCCTTCGTTATACCAATAGCTTCGAGAGACTCGTCTGTCAATTCAAGCATTTGGTCGTAGGATAAATTATTGAAAACCCAGTTGTACTTGTGCAATCGCAGCGATTTCAACCAACCGACAATGCTTTTCATCATTGGCTGATTGCAGATTGTTTGCAGGTCCTGCAATCGCGTTTCAGAACTGCTCGATTGCATCGTGTTGTGGAGGTGAATAGTTTTATCACTAGATAATGAATAGCTTCGTGGTTTCGTTGACTGCTGAGAGAGATTTTCCTGCGACGACCATGCATCCAATGCGGGCGCCAGATTTTCGTACGAGCTCGTCGTTTGCGCCGGTGTTAAACTATTCGATCGACGATTAAGACGATTTTGGAATTCGTGTGGTGGAAATCGATTATTCGTATCGGGCTTCGGACTCGCTGAATCGTCACTGGATTCATTCACCGGCGAATGCACAAAGTTCTCCGGCGTGACGCGATTGATAACTTGTTTAAGTAGATGCTTAAATGACTTCTTGTCCTCCTTACCGAACGCTGGATGCACGAAGACATAGGACATTATTTCGACACATTCATTGTAGATCTTGGTCGGCGGTGTTATAAAATCGGATAGCACCTTTCTGATCGCCATCAAATAGGTCTCCGCGGTGTCCTTGTTTCCCGGTCGCAACAATGGCAAGTGTGCTTGGAGCGAAGAGAGGGCAATGTGAGGTCGTTCTGATAAGAGATTTTTGATAAAAGCTGGATCATTCGCGTTGCGCTCCAAATGCTCTGACTCTGGTGTGCTCAACGCGTTTATGTAGTGTTGTAAGGCATGATGAAGAAACTTTGCATTCGCAAACGGAAGACCAACCATTAAATAATAAATCGCCACCGTCTGCTCACAGCTATCCCATTTCTGAAAACGCATTCGCATGTCGTTCAGCTGATCGCAAAATTCGGAATAGTCACGTATTTGCCCGAAATCCATTTTGTTGCTGCAAAAAGTTCATGCGGATTTCAAGTATGTTGTGATAACAATGAACGCTAAAAAATGAGCGCGAACGGAACTGGTTTTTTTATATTGCCAATATGCATGTTATTATTTATTAAACGTGATCGCTCCAGCCTACCTTATAATGGCTTGTCTGTTGTTCCGTCAGTAGTCATCCCATTTAAGAAGCGTGCTTGATTCGGGAACAGCAGTTTTTTCGTTAAATTTTCACTTTGCTCTACACACACCCAACCCGAACGATGTTAACCACACTTATGCGATTTATTCGACTTACGCTTTCTTCATCTAAAGCTGTCAGAAAGATAACTTCAGGCTGATACGGATCGTATTTGGTTTTGGAGAGATATGCTATAACAAGCAAGCGAGGGCGCTATTTCAAGTTAGTTTCATTTATTCTCACATGCCATGCACAGCAGCAATGACGTTTTAACTATGGTTGCACTCGTTTTAATAATACACGAATAATTAATCACTAAGCGCGCGAATAATTAATTTGCGTCAATTAATTATGAAAAAAGGCTGAATTATGATTTTACGATATAACTGCCAAAACACTTTCACGAAAAGCTATTTAATCCTTTTCAAATCGTAATTACAATCTACAACAAACTTGCTATGAAATGAAAAAATGTTGAATATAAAAAATAATAATTTGCACTTTCAATCTAATACATTTGTTGCACCGCCATATCATCTGAACTCAAGCCCAGCATTGCTAAATCCTCATTTGGATCATCTGGAGGAAGAGGTGGCGGCTCAAGAGGCATAGTGTGAGTCTTGGGTGGTTCCGGTTCGGCTTCAGTTGAATCCGCAGCCATGTAGTTATATGCTGTTGGTGGTGCAGGTGGATAGATCATATTGTAATCCATAGCACCATACTGGTATAAATTATTGGAGGTATCTTCATACAACATGTATTCTTCAGTTTTTGTTGGATCAACTGATTGTGTTTCGTCAGTCGGTGCTTCGGCTGTTCCTTCTTCGGGTGCTTCTTCCTTCTCATCTTCTTCGTCATCCTGCTCCAATTCACGTGCAGCTTCTTTAAGTGCTCGCTCTGCTTTTGAATCGAGTTTCTGAGGTTCAACTTTTTCAATCTTTGGCGCTGGCGGTGGCTTAGGCGCAGTTATTTTCGGTGCCTCGGGCGGCTGAACTTTAATTGGGGTGATCGGTGGTGGCGGAGGCGCAATTGGCGGATACGAAGACAATTGCGGAAAACATACAACATCGGGTTGAGGAATAAACGCACGTGCTAAATTTCCCGGTTGGAAACGTGTTTTTCGCGGCGGTTCGTAATCCTCCTTCTGAATTTCTCGTCGAGGCGCGTCGTCATCATTCTTTCCCTTTGGCTTCATATTTTTAAACAAGGGCATGCGCCCTATGAAAGGTAACCGTTTGTTCATGGATGACTTGCGATCCCGTTGATGGTTCCTGTCGCGTTTGGATTCATCATCGCTATGATCCCGAGATCTTGAACGAGACCTCCGCATGCGATCACGACTGCGACTCCTACGGTCACGTTCATATCGAGACGATGGACTTCTTTCATGTGAGCGTCCATTACGATGAGAACGTCGTCCAGAGCTAGGACTTCTTGATCTTCTACGTCTTCGATCGGGACTTCTTGAAGGTGATCTGCGCCTAAATAAACTTTTCAGTATACAACTTCACAAACGATCTCCAAACTTACCTTTGAGATGACTCCGACTTCATTTTAACTTCTTTCAGCTTCAAACTCATTTTTTCACGATGTTTCTTTTCTTCCTCCTCCTTCATTGCCAGTTCTTGTGCGATGCGCTCCTTATCTCTTCGTTCCATCTCCTCGCGCTCTCTTTGTCGACGTACAACTTCCGCTTCGAACACAAGTTTTGCTTTTTCAGCATCTTGTTTCTGCTTCAATTTCTCTTTCAAGTTATCTAATATTTGCTTATCCTTATTATTTGGCGGTGTTGCGACCGACATCCACTGGCTCATCAACTTATCATCACGTACCTCATCCTTTCCACCTTGACGAACAAACTTTTCGATGAGATCGAGTTTCGTATCACTTTCGGCCTGCTTATTACGCATTGCGACTCTAATCGACTTCGACCTATCCTCTTTCTCATCGTCGGAGCTGGATGATGATGATGAACTGCTTGATGAATCGTCGCTGGAACGCCTCTTACGTCGTTTCGAACGCTTCTTCTTTTTCTTCTCCTTGCCCATCGTTGAACTCGGCGAGTACTTCTCTTTACGCTTGCGATGCTTAGTTTCCTCGGAATCAGATTCATTCCCTTTGTTTTTCTTGACACGATCCAATGCCTTCTCGCGATCTAGCATCCACTCCATCTCCCAGTGTGGATTTTGCTCCACGAAATTCTGCAATTAAAAAAAAATTGCCAGACGATAACAACATACTATAATAAAGTGCAATAAAAAAACCTACGGTGTAATTTTGCGAATGCGTAATAGACATCAAATGTTGCGAGGCACAATGAAGATCACCAATCCAGGTGTCGCACAGTCGGCAGTACCACGCCGTTGCCGCTACAAAGAATTGCAAGCCTAAAAGGATCACCAAATTAGTCGAATACAGGATTCATGTCAATCGAATTCGTGATAGCAGTGCCTACATTTCAGCAATATTTCAAGTCGTCACATACGTTTATGAACTGTATATGTATCATATTGGCAGATGAAATCCAAGCAAACAATAGAGAAAACTAAGTAATTTTTGAGAGTAAACTCCTCTCGATAAAGCATCCTAAAAATTCAACGACTTAAATAAGATCGGAACCAATTGTTCGTCGAACAATGCCTAAGAGTGTACAATTCTAGATGATATTTCCGCGTGACTGCTGCCGCCGATTGTCCGCAGACAATTTACAATAATCGCAGCAATCGTCGCGCCACCTTATCATTTACAATGGTATCGTTTATACTAAGTTACCTTTAATGGGTACTCTCTTAACAGGCGCCCCCTCAAACGTGGGAAATTTTGGTTCGGGTGGCAGCTTATGCCAAGGTATCTCCTCCTGGGCCGTCTCCTGGTGGCTCTTGCTGTGCAGATGAAGTAGCAACTCCTTGGCGGAATGCGGAAACACGTCGCACATACGACACCAATGGCTCATTGGGTCAAAGTGCTTCAAATTCATTTTATCGCCGTTCGCCTCCGCATCATCTTTCTTTTTCTCGGCTCTTGATTCATCGGCTTTTGGCGGCTTCTTTTTATCGCCAATCAGATTTGACAAAATCTCAATGACGTTATTCGCATCCTTGATCTTACTTTGAATTTCTAACTGTATATGCACAATACATGTTACAATTGTCTATAAATATCATCAAATAAATAAGTGCTTAAACAAACAGAATACCTGCAACTTTGTGTTCTCTTTGATGATACGCATCGTATCCTTGTCCGGCGACCGCTTTGTTGAGAGACTATCCCTTTGTTCTACCAACAGCTTTAATTTCTTCGATAAACTGCTGACGCGCTCATCATAGATTTCGCGTTCCTTCATTAAGCTGGCAAGCTGCTTGATCTTCTCTTCAGCAACAGCTATAATAACAAAAGTAACAAATCAACACAAAATGCATTTGAATGGTTGGTAAACACTTAAAACCACGATACAATACCATCATTCTTTTTCTTATCATTGTTTGGAGGAGCACCTGTGTACTCCTGACTTGATGGTGGTGGTGGTGGCGGCTCAGACGTGGAACTATAGTTATTAGTTGTTGGCCATGTGCCATGTGAGTAATCTTCACCAGGCGGATGTGGCTCAGCTCCCTGTAAATAAGGCAATCAATAAAGATGGCTAAGACAGTATGCAACATGAAAGACTTGATCTCTTTACCACTTATAAGGGCACCTCTACACAACCATATAGTGAAATCCGTATTAATTTTTATTTAATTGATATAGATTTTGTCATTTGTCTACTAAATTGATGCAATATTGGTGAATTCTGTAAAATTTGTGTCGTGAAAAATGCAAAGACTAATTGTTCTATTATAATGCAGATAATTTATAAGCCAGCATAATTGCAAAGTACAGCTGCATACATTGCTTTAGTACTTACTGTTGTCATATAGGCCTGCTGTGCTGCTTGATAATTTTCATATGGATTGTAGCTGTAGTTTTGATAACCTGTGTAATAGGTTTGTGTTGGATACTGATGACCAGAGGGCTAGTAATCACACAAGATTAGGAACAATAGTTAAAACGCCAACGCATTGTACATTTATACACTTACATTCTGATAACTGAGTGACTGATAGGCGTTTTGTAGAGCTTGGCTGTGATTGTAAGTTGCAGTTTGTGCATTCCAATTTTCAGGAGGTTGACCATTGCTGGGACTCTTGATGTTTGCATTTTGTTTCGGCGATGTCGCAGAATTCTGCCGACTTAAACGCGGATCCTCGCGACTATAATTCGCCCGACGATAGTCGCTCATACTTCAGCTGTGTTCAACTACAATATAAACAAATTAAGATCATACCAACAACGGCATACTCTTGCATTACACATGCGATTATTCACTCTAATACAAGACACATGATTCACATATAGATGCACCTTCAAGGATTATATTTTATAAATTATTTACCAATTAAGAGCTAGCAGTTATTAAAACACAAGAAAGTATAGTAGAACGCACACGATTTCACACAAGTTTACAAAATGGACACAAACACCGCTGCGCCGCTGTGTTGACAGGCGGACTGAGTTAGTAACTAATAGTGTGAGACACAATGATAGTGTTTATGAAAATTCCCTAGATTCAATTATTCACGGTCAAATGAACTAGTCGTGTCAACAAATGATTTGTGATAATATTGTTTCCAATTGTTTCAGTAATTGTATTGTTGTTGTTGTTGTTGGTACTTTCATGTTATGTCGTATCTTCTTGTTTACATAGAACAAGATAATTAAAATTCTTCAAAGTAACCTAATGTAATTAGGAAGTTGTAAATATTAGCAAGTTGAGTTATTTCTTGACGATATAAACCGAAGTTTTTGTTAGAGTTCATTTAACGGAACTAATCAAGAGTCCCAGCAATGGTCAACCTCCTGAACTAAGCCACAAGTAAAAAGTTTAGCAATGATGTGTAGCAATGCATAGAAGTTGGTAAATAATGGCGAGTAAAATCGTTGCTCTAACCAATATAAAGCAAAATTCAAATACATTTGCATGATTTGTGCATGATTTTCAATATTTTGTACCATTATAAATAATAATAAAAGTACAATACGTACTAAACGTATGTAGAGTTTCTTAATAGATGTATTTTTCCTAGAATACTTAATTTCTTATTTTCATAGCAATATAATCACAAATAATTGAATATTTTATCTATATATATATAATTGTCGTGTCACGGTGTTT
>JARJDV010007889.1:0-14570 GCA_030264675.1 Anaulacaspis nigra | reverse complement strand
TTGCAGCCGAATATCAGCACGGCAATCAAACCGCTGAAACCCGCAATCAACAGATCTGTACCCACTGTCAGCAGGAGCAGAATGTATTTATCATGATCCCGACTGCAGAAGCAATACAGCCACGTGAGGAAGGCGGCGACGAGCAATAAAGTCATGCACAACGTGAAAAAGAACTGCGTCGCCAGAAAGAATCCGGGCAATAGCCAGTCGTGAATGATGTAGTACTCCTCCTCAAAGACCCACCAGCACCCGGTGAACGAGTAGTCGTAGAAGTGATGGAAGTCGGTAAAGTTGCGAAAGCACACTTGCCACAGGCCTAAAATAAATCGAATCGAATTTTGGTCGCGGTGATTCAACGCAGGTGGGGCACACGTCGTTGACGTCCTTACCAATGCGCACGAATTGCGGGTCCGCCAATGTGCCGTCCGTCTCCAGCCAGCACGGGGTGCAAAACGCGATAAGCACCAGCAGAAAACCAACTGCCGTTAGCCCAATCGCACACAGGCCCGTGCGATTTTTTAACGTCATTGTGCACACTGCGTTATGCTCACTCCAATTTAACTCGCACTCCTCGTCACAACAATGTCTTCGCTTAGTCAGAGAAACGAACGCGCCTGCAACTATGCTCAACTATGCCACTGATTCATAACAAACAAGTGGTAGGCACAGCCGCGCCGAAGACGTACGACCATGAACGATAGCCGACGAAGGAACTAACAACACACGTTGCTCGTGTAAATTTACAAATTGCAAAGTCATATTTTTTCAAAGTTTTGCAACAAATTACGTGCGACACGGCTATCAATGTCCTTACTTTATGCAGACCCGAAATTAGATCAAGGTTGATGGTTATTCTCACGGCTCAAGACAAAAAAACCGTCATTTCTTTTCACGTACAAAGAATAACCAACAACAAAACAAAACAGAATTACATAAGATGTAATTGCATACGTGCCGTGCCGTTCGGCGACTAATAAATCTAAAGTTATTCCAAGTCGTTTCACACACACATGCGCCAAGCAAGCAAGATGTGAAAGAAACAATGCACATGCAATGTGAAATTATTATTATGTATCGTACGGAACAATCATGAAAATTTCTAGCGCAAGTCCTCAAGTGACCTCATAATATCATCACCATCATCATCATCGTTGGCCGATGCCTGCGCGCACAATATGTAAATCACTCGCAGTGATTTCACCAATGGGCACATCATGCTGCAATTTCATCGTTGTTGCTGCAGTTCCCTCCGATCCGATCCGATTCGACTTGAGTTGTTTACATCTAAGTCAGTATCAAGTTGCTATAGGAACAGCGAACGGTCGCAAAGGCAACATTTACGTCCCTCCACGCGGCGTGCGTGCAGTGGTTGCCACCTGTTAAGCATGTACACACACTGCAGTCTTCACAGGTGTGGTCAGCAGCGATCGCGTTCGAAATACGCAGCACAAGCGACGGGCGACGACAGTAAATAAACAGACGCGTTGTGGTCGTGAGTGCGCCGCTCTTGCCGATCGTACGACGCCAAATTGCTAAACGAAAACATTGTAATTATGAGAAAATTCGTGCGTGCACTGCTTGACTGAGTCATATATTCACGTAATTAAGTCGATGCGGGCGTGCCGTACTCAATCACTTTTGCCGAGTACACCGATATTCTGCGCCTCCTCCAGTCAGCATAAGCCCAAGAACAAGAGTGCTTTGTGTGCCGTGTTGTTGTCGGGTTTGTCCCAGTTTCGCCGTTGACGCGCAACGCAAAGGTAATGTGCGAATGCAAAGTTCACCACGTTTAATCGTTGTGTGTGCGCGCTCCTCGGCTCTAATTTTTTACTATCGCAGATGAAACGACGCTCGCTGGCCGGCAACGTGGGGCTTGGCTTCTTCGTGATTGCCCTCGTCCTCGTCGTCGTTGCGTTCAGCACACCCAGTTGGCTCGTCTCCGATTATCGCATCACGGGCGCGCGTCTCAATCGTCTCGGCCTCTGGACGCATTGCTTCCGCTCGCTGGAGGATCCCAACATTCACGAGCGTCGCTTCTTCGTCGGCTGCCGATGGCTCTACGATCCGTTCACGACGGGCTACGATAAAATCCGCGGCAATTTGGCGCCGGATTTCATGATTGCGACGCAATTCTTTTTCACGTTATGCTTCATCTCGGCGCTGATTGGCACCATCATATCGCTCGTCTACTTTTTGTGCTGTCGACCCGATCAGGAGAGGTAATAAGCTTCAAATACCCGCCCGCCCCCCGGCAAACACCAGCACGTTTGTAATCACATTGTTTTGTAGGTTTATTCTGCTCGTCAAGATACTCGCATGGGATTTGCTTGCGGGCGGCATATGTGGGGCGATTGCAGTCATCGTATTCGCATCGCTGGGCAATCGCAACAATTGGATGCCTGGACATGACAACAACTTTTTCGGTTGGTCGTTTGTGCTCGCGTGCATTGGAGTCGTTGCGATGCTTGTGTCTTCCATCCTGTTTTTCACAGACGCCAACATTTACGAGCGCAAGGAGCGCGAATTCAAAGAGTCGCAGATGCGCTTCGAAGTCGAACAGGAGTCGAAAACTTAATCGTTACGTTTCTCTTGAGCGCCATGTTTTCGTATACTTATCGCGCAAAATCCTCATCATCGAATCCGTCCGTTTTTTTTACATATATGTAACGTACGTCGAAAACACGCAACTTTACGTACTAATAAGAGTAGTGTCTAGCTTTAAGACGATGTATGTGCAGTTACTGTTTGTTTCTTATCGAATCGTACTGAATTCTAACAATGTTGTTGAACAACGATAGTTCTTAGTTCGTTACCATAGATCGAGGTGGCCTTACATTAAATATAATCTCAGAGTACCTTATCGGATTGCAATATCAAAATAGTAGTAATGAATAAAATAGACAAGCGTAATTGTTAGGGTTAAGCTGTTTTCTATAATGACTTTGTATAAGGAGAAATTTACTTGATATGTTGATAAATTGATAACGTACATAGCCCCATGTATTTTCTTCTACCCATCGCGCTGTAATTGTTCGTAATAATCCGTAATTCAGACACATTAAAGCACAATTAGAACTTTCACAACGGAGGAAAACGCATACCGGAAAAACTACCAAACTTTGCAAATACGAATTTGACAGGTTTAAGATGGCGCTTTCACCGACGCATGCGCATTGCTCATAGTATCAGGGCCGTCTTGCATGTTACGCAAAGTAAATTCTTATTTTCTCGCATGCATAAACAAAAAACGTAATTTCTATAATTTACCGCTTTAGTCATTGAAACCATGCATGAATCATTGCTGCCGTGGACATGCAGTTCTCAAACGCTACGAATACACAATTGAAAATAGCAAGTGCGACCCTGCGTTTGCCCTGCCCATCCGAATGCATTGCTGGTATGATGATTGTTTTGATATTCTTGGTTGCGCTACCAACGACTGGTGATTAATCCAGCAAGTGTATCAAGTGTATAATAGGTGTGCCGCTGCAAGTGATTGAATTCGTAAACATCTCGCTCGTAAATAAACAAAATGCGGCTGGAGAAGAATGAGTATCCGAAAGCTTCACGTAAGTAAAACAAAGAACTTCAACATCTAGTGTGTACAGTGTTGTAATTGCTCTGCTTATTACAGAATACTTGTACAATGCGTCAATCATTACATACGCAGGATTCTTCTGCCTGTTGATTGCATTCTGCTCACCCTATTGGGTGCAGGCGTTTGAAGGCACATCCAGCAATTTTGAGAATATGGGCTTGTGGGAATACTGCTTCTATCAATTTCGATATCCATTCTACCAGTTTGACAAGCTCTTCACAGGTTGTCATCATGTCTTCAGCACCGAGTATCATGTCATTCGAGAGTGGCTGCTACCACCATGGCTGATGGCAGTGCAGGCATTCGTAACCATGTCATTTATGCTCAGCTTTAGTGCAAATTGTATTATGGCATTGCAGCTATGCAGATGGCCACTGAATTTTGTACTCAAGTACGAGTACATCCTCTCTGCAATCGACTTCATATGTGTGGTGACAACCAGTAAGTTGAGCTGCGCGATTATCGTAATCTGATAAGAATAACATCATGATTGTTTACATTTTAGCTGTGTTCATGTTCTTTGCGGTTGTCGTATTTGGCGCATCGCATACACGACGTGATTGGTTAATGTATCCCAATTACAACTACTTGAGTTGGTCGTACGGCATTGCAGTGTGTTCATTCTTCTTTCACTTGTTCGCCAGCTTCGTGCTGTACAAGGAGGCGGCGCAGAGTTATAATCTACGCCAACAATCACGTAATCTCATCATGCAAATGGATCCAAATCCACAGCATCATGGTCATTGGTAGACAGTGCAAATTAAGCAAATTGAATCGAATACGCATCAGCATGTATGCGTAGAGAGAAAGAGCAACGAGAATCTCATCATTTTTCTCGACATTTCATAGTATTTGCGTTTTTTTTTACGAATGGAGAACCTTTTATAATAATAGTGCCTTATTTAGTAATTATTGTAACAATCCGTCCACAATGTTTGTTGTAGCATTGACATGATTTGTAAAATCAAGTGTATCGATTAAATTTTATTGAATTGAAAAATAGGATTTCGTCGAGAGCCCGCGCCATTAATTAATTACGGCGCATGCGAATTGTTAACGATGCCGAGTTAGCCGCATAGTTGTGCGGCGCGGCGCGTAAACGAGCGCGTTCGCGCGTTGCAATTAATTCGCCAACTATTCGCGTGCGACGAGCGCATATGAGCATCGCAAACGCACAATGGATGAATGAATATAGTGTTCGGGAATCATAAATTTCCTGCCTGCGCCCGAATTGGGAGCGGAGCGCGGAGTGGAGCGTAAAGATTGCAAAACTTTTAGCACACCCGACCGTATTCATAACTTTGTCGACTACTGCTGCACGCTGTCCGTTTCGGCTCTAATTTATTTAATATTAAAAAGTTTTAGTCGTCGTCCGCGTGCGTGTCAGGTTCAACTTTAGCAATCACTTGCATGCGCATTGTGTGAAAACAAAGTTGGGTAGAAACTGCGAAAATGCCGCACGTATGTAGATCGACGAATGCGATTACGCTGCAAGGCGGCGGCGGCGGCGGCGACGGCGACGATGGAGGAGGACGATGGCCGTCATTTGAATGCCGTCGACGAATTGATGTGCGCCGTAAAAGCGCCATAAATAAATCATCGTCCCATTGCGCTGTGGATGGCTGCTTAATTATTTCGATGTCTCTTCGCTTGATTGAATTGCCGCACACCGTCAGTGAGGACGAAACGCAGCAAAAGCTCGACTTTTTTTTTTGCCCCCCATCCACGAGCAACTCTTTCGTCAATCTATGATTTTACGAGCAAAACACTGACTTTTATTTCTCGCCAGTGGAGAGACAATAACACTAGAGCCGGACCCAGCAGCAGCAACAACCGAGTGATTTACGCATTTGCCCCGTCTTCAATTTACGATCTGCAGATGGTCGTGTTTTTCATCGCAATCCACGCATCGATCGATCGAGTCCGCACCACACGTATTGCGCATTGATCGCGCCAAATGGCCACATCTTCGAATTAAAAATGCATAGTTTAATGAGGAGAAAGCGCATCATCTTCGAATCGATACGTGAACGGAGGAAGAGCATGCTCGATTACACCGAAAAGAGTTGGCGAATAAATAAGTGAACTCACCCGGCACGTGATGCTTGTGCGCGATGCGCAGCGCTTCCTCCATCGCCTCCAGGGACAAGTTGCCATCGACAATAAGCAGCGGCGCATCGCCGATTTGCCTCTCGTGGCGGCGAATCACGTCGGGCGTAAGCTGCTCGTGCACGTCCATATCGCCGACGAGGAAGCGACACTCGCCGCCGGCGTCAAAGACGACCATGCATTGCGCGGTGCGCGCCGCCGGCACGACAAGCGGGCATTGTCCGCTAAGCGATGCGCTGATCGCTTTGCCGCCCTCATCATCGCCGACGGCGGTCACAAACAGCGACCGTTGCTGCGATGGCGGGCGCAATTTATCCAGCGCCTCGCAGATATTTCGCGCCACGCCGCCGGCACTCTCGCGTATCTCGCCGTCGTGAATGCGTCCGTCCAGCTGCAAAGAAACAATAGCCATCAATTAATTGATTAGATTAGCAGCCGCGATTCATTCATATTGCTGCGCGGAAGGAATGCATGGAATATGGCATAGAACTATAGAATATATACACATGTACTCGAGTGTTGCGAGTTGCGAGTTGCAAGGAGGATGCGGCGCGTCGACGCCAACGCGCACTGCAGCCACCGCCGCCGCCGCCACCACGGCAGTCGAGCGGCGAACGCGAACGCCTCCACACCACAGCACACACACGCACTCGGAACTCGTCGTCGTCGTCGCCGCCGCTGCTGCTGCTGATCTCCCCGTGTACGACGCGCGCGTTCCTCGTTTGCCCGTCGGGAATCATGCTGGCCACTTCTTCGTCGCCGTCGCAGCCGTCTGGAATGTTGTTGCACCAGGAGCGAGTCGCTCATCGCCATCACCATCGTCGTCATCCACAGCACCGCCGCCGCTGCGCTCGCATGCATTAAGGAAAGTCATGTGTGCGCCAGTGACGATAATCGCTAAACATTCGCATCGCATGCACCACTTAGACACGCGCTGCGCGGGATGAAGATCCATCATTCCGCATCGCAGTAGCAACAGAGACTCTCTTGTGCGCCCGCCCGCTTCGCTTCGCTTGTGCAAGTCCGCGCGAAACAAAAACCGCAAACAAAGTTTACGAACAATTCGTAGGTGCGTGCTCGCTCTGCTCGTCGCGTTAATTTGCCGCTTGTATTGCTGCTCTGCTGCTCGCTAGCCGTTCGCCGTAGTGCAAACGCAAAGATAGTGAGCGTGTGCCTTTTCGCGCAATTTGCGTGCATCACGTCTCCGTTAAGGTGGTGATAAGAAAGCGACAAAGAAAGAAAAAAGGGGCGCTCATCATTGATTTGCTTCAGCTCCCTTTCAAATCAAGTGTTTTCGTCAACGGCAAGGTCGCTTTCCCAATTTGAAGAAAGACACCACCCATCCACGACCGCCACTACCGACTACCACGACGACGACGACTGTACGCACGCATACGACAAGGTAATAATTGTTCTAATTCCTCTTCGTCGCAGATAAGGTTTGCCATAATGAGGACGTGTTTCGCCATCTCATCTTTCACTTTCTCGCCCTTTCACTCGGATGCATTATCATCAACGAGTTGCGTGTTGTCGTCTTCCCTTTAATTTGAGTCAGTCTCCCGTCGGAAACTGCGCTCTGACGCTGCCGCTGCTCGTGGGGGGCGGGTGCGGAAACCGCCAAAGCCGTCTTATCAAACAAACGCGGGATTTGCTTAAGTGGCTTGCTAATGCGTCATCATTCACTTGGCTTTTTCATCCTTCACCGACTTGAAAACATCAACGTCGTCCACACAACCCACCCTTGACTCCTTCAAGTTTATAAATTCATTTTCATTATCAGTCAATTTCCCCAGCAGGAAAAACTTTTGCTGTCTCGACCATCATTCACGCATTTACGATGGATGATACCGTTAAAAGTTATATCAAATAATATTTTTCTCATACTGGATACATAAAATCTTATTTGCGATAACATTTTTATCATCAGCAACACTAAAGCTCAATGTTGACCAGCGCGCAGATAATCGCAAAAATTTCCGCTCGTTTAAAATTCCATTCACGCCGTGGCGGCGGCGATTTTAATTTTATTAACCCCTCTCCTTGAGGTTAATACTCGAACGTTCGAGCAGATTATCAATTCATTTGGCCCGTTTAAATACGCTAGCTAGCTAGGCTACGCGTCAAATGGCTAAAATTCCATTAAGAACAATAAAATTTTCTGATATTTTTACGCCGCCTAAAAATAAGCTAAAAGAACATTGCCGTTTGCGCGTTTATTAGCACAGAGCAGACAGCAAAGTACGCAGAGCTAAAGCGTCTATTTTCGATGACGTCGTCAACATATTCCACATACTATATGACGTCGTCCTGCCGCTTCTTCTCGCCTGTTTATAGATTAAGGTGCGTAATGTGTATAACAAAGTCCGCACAAACGCGTGCACATTTTCCGCAATCTATTGCTTGCCTCCGCCTCCGCTGCCGTCTCCACCGCGTCCGCTTTTTCAATTCCTCGCTCTCTCGTCGAAAACTGACTTGCCGCTGACGGACTGACGACTACAGCGAGCGAGCGAGCGCAAACTCTCGTGTAAATAATACACGTTTCTCGCGTGTAAATAGAAATTTGCAAATTCAAATCAAGATTGTAATTAATCCATTGCGACTTACCTCCGCCGCCTTCGTCAATCCGTTGTGCTTTGCTTTATCAAGTTTTCAGCACGACGCGACAAGATGACAAAATATGTTTTGAATTTTCTCACACGACACGATAAACAAGTAAGAGTTACGTGTTCAACTTTACGACGAATCAATTATCATATTCTTCTTCTTCTTCTTATTCGTCTTAGTCGTCTCCTTGTCTTCGTCTCCATAACTGTAAATATTTATTTATCGTGCCAAGTCGGCTTGTTAACGCAATGAAGATGGCAATACACGTGTTTACGTATTATTGCAATTATCGAGCTTTTTCCTCGCACGTTGAATTTTTCATGTTTGTTTAGAAATGATGTGCTGCGTAATTTGAAAATACGCTTGCGTTCGCATTCAAAGTATTGCCGGTCACGGTGCGCAAATGTGCGAGTAGTGTATTCGGAGGCGGATGCGAGCCGAAAGAGAGAGATATCGGAGCGTGAACGGTAGGCAGGCGGCAGGAGACACTGTGGAGCGGCTAATTTTAAAAGCGCTCGATATTAAGGAGCCAGTCGCAGACGGCGACGGTGGCAGCAGCGCAAAGAACGTGCAAAGAAAATTTGTGCTTACGCTCGTGTGCACTTTCAATTTCATGCGATTATTACAAGTAAATACACAGGAGTAATATTCAGCTCTAACGACGATTCACGAAGTCCCTCGCAAAACTACAGAGACTCGGAGATTCTCATAAAACTACAATGATTTCAACTCTAACTTCTCTTAGGTAGATAATAAAACTTTATGATTTTTCTGAATAAATCTTCATCTACGTCGAGGCAGTCGTTAACTATCAAGGTATAAAACAGTGATTCGCATATTGGGTACTTTGTTGTAGCAGTTCAAGGAGGCGGCGATGACCTAAGGTACATTTGGGAGCGAGAGATAATTCTACGAGGCGCCAAGTAAAAATTAATTTAAGAGGGCGTTAAATAATACCTTTTTTTCTAAGAGGGGCGGTCAGAAATGACGCTAGATAGGAATGTTTAGGAACCACTGGTACGTAGGAACTATAAAACGAGTGAATCCTTTTTATTTCGTCGTTATATAAATCATTTAGCCATAAGTTTTAAAGAGAGAGAAAAACTAAAATCTTCAACGACTTAATCTTTAAAAAATAAATCAATGTTATATGAAAAATCATGAAAATTCTCTCTATATCCAAAAGGGCTTCTCTAAGATTTTATTTAAACGTCTCCTTGAAATCAGTAAATAAATTCTATAATTGTTATAACAAAATCCCTATCAACAAAATCCATTCTGATACCAAAGCTCAAGCTTGCGATCAAAAGGAAAATTAACTTTTTCTCATTGCGTACGCTTAATGTTTCAGCGATAAACGTTTTGTTCCATGAACAAGTTGAAATTGTTCGCATTTTTATAAAAGCAATTTAAATTGCGTACTACTTTCGTATAGATAGCAACACAACGCAAATGCCTAGACAAGTTTATTCTAATATCCTAGCGGAAATGATGAAGAAAATAGCATGAAAATAATAAAACCGACCGATAAAAGAGTGCATGCAAATCATTTGAATTCTACTCTCGACGAATCGCTCTCTTGTCAATTTTATAATATATTCATTTTATGATTTTTTTTCATAAAGTTCAATTACATTTTTTCTACTAAATAAAAAATTTACATTAGTTTGCAATTTTACTTATATTGCTGATTACAAGCAATGATAAAATTAGATATTTCCTTCGAGAAAATTGTATCCGGTATGTAATATGCATCAAAGAAGACGCGAGCGCGACGTTTCGCTTCCATCAAATGTAAAATTTACTTTTCGTTGCTTTTTATTACCGACGTGTAATTTATTATTTCGCATATATTTTGCGCATGTACTTCACAAAACGCAAACAACTTTATATTACGCTAAAAGATTACCGTGAACCGACCGCCCGCAATAAAAGTCACATTTAATGAAGACGGAAATATTTGTCAATTTATTATTCATTCATATTTCTTCATTTCAACCGTTTTGACTAATTTTTATATCTCATTTTATGTGGCATTTCAAATTGCACACGCTTTACGTTAAAACCCGAAAAAATTAATTTCCAATTTGCGCAGCGCCACGCCATGGAATTTATTATTGTCGATTTGAATTTTTATTGAATTTGTTAGCACATTGAATTACGCCACCAAATAAATAATTCCCGAATAAATAAATTGCCTCTGTCTAGTTGGAAATATTTTTCCAGGATTAAAAACAACATTTTTTTACAGTAGCAAAATATTCTTCCTCCTTAAATCCTTTAAAAATAAACTTGTTTTTCATATTCTAAGTGGCTTTTCTATCCCAGCAGCGCGCGCGCGTAGAAATAAAAATCCTTAATGATATCTGCGATTTGAATTGAGGAGTAGCATTTAGTTGTTTCTCAAAGTGGACGTAATTTGAATAAAATCGATTCCCGGGGATATTTTTGTCTGTCTTTCCTCTTTACAAATATTGAATAGAAAATAAATTGAAGAAAAACAGAAATCAATTTTACATTAAATTTCCATTCTTTACACATTGCCGACGCACAAAAAAACAGACGAATGAAAGAAAACAATTATTTGCCTTACGAAGAAAAACACGAACAAGTAATACGATTAATTTCACTCACAACGTTATACTCCTTTAAGGCAATTCGATTATAGCGACTTAAGCTAATTATGAAGTGCTTCAAATTATAACCTATGCTTATGATGAAAATGTAATTTAATGGAACGACTCATTTACATATAGCGACCAATTAATTACATTTATAACAATATGTTTTAGAATAATTTGTATATAGCGACTTGTTAATTATCAAATCTTGTGAATTATGATCCATATACTGGGTGCTCCAGATGAGAACCTTAAAAAGTAAATTCTCGCGCATTATAATATTTGAAATACACTTTGAGACATAAAACTGTGCAAAGTAAAAAATGATTTGACTGATATTAAAAATTTTGAATTTCCTATAGTGTATAATAGGCGTAACACCCTGTATATGACAATTCGTTGGGTAATAACTCCTCCAAATTTATTTATACCGCTTAAAAAGCAACCCCAAGAGGATTGTTCAAGTACAGTCACAAACAACTTTACACATTTAGATCCTTTCACCATGTAAGATCCTCACATACGACACTGCTTGGTCTATCATTCCGTTCCCAGGGATGCATAAAACAAGAAAAGGATTCAACTAATTTTGGCAGTTTTGGCAGTTTTATATAGTGTACAATAGCTGGGACACCCTGTATATATTACTTCATTACGTTATGAGTGACTCTAATTTCAGTTACAATGGCTAAAAAGAGATTTTAACAAGACATAATTCATTAGGATATAACGATCAACCGGTCAAGTCAAGTCAGACAATTATGAGCCAATCCCTCTCTTTGGTTTCGCGATATAGCAAAACACTTGCGCAGTTATGCGAGGGACCTGAAATCGCCTTATGCGAAAACGCATTAAAAGAGTACCGCGTTATAAGAGCATTACAGTATATCATATTTCATTAGATTATTGCAACTCTAATTTCAATTATACCCACCAATGATTATTCACACGTCTCACTCGAATACGGAAACCAACTAACAAATTACGTTTACATCCCCAACGAAATGGATTTAACTTGAGACGTTCTTTACTTCATTTCACAACTTCCCAATACTTATAGTTCAACTCCCGACGTCTTACAATTTTCCTCACCCCTCATCATCACATCAATTGGTATCGGCATCCTCAATTCTAATTAATCCTTAATTATAGAATGTTAAAGATTTCGCTTTATTAAGCGCAAAGTTGTGGTTGGTCTCTCTTCACTCCAAGTCTCTCAACTCGGGCATGAAAAGAAAACCCTAATTAAAATAACGAAAGCCTACAATCCCGAGGTGATTAATTTGCAATATAAATGCAAATTGCTATTAATGACGGCAAACGCGCGGAAAATTAATTCCTTGCACTAATTCGCCGGCGAAAAGAGATTTCCCACCGCCGACGCCTACTCAAAGAAACGCTCACTCACAGTACGTAACTAGACTGCATTTTTCCATTTCGCATTCGCACATAAAAAGCCGTAACGCTCCACCGTTCACTTCGTTTTTTCTCCGCGCTACATTTATTGCGAAACTCAACGTCCGGAATACGGTATAAACACGCTGAAACTGAATTGTCAATTGTCGTTTACGACTGCCATGTAGTAGCATTGCGGAAGTTTAGCAACTTTGCTCGTCGAATGACAATCCAGTTCGGTTCAATTTCGTTCGTTCGTTCGCCGGCTCGATCGAAAAGCAACCACAATGCAAAGGCATACATATACACATAACGAGAAATGCACAGTCAGTTTTATAGCTCGATGCCAAAACCGCGCGCGCTGTCGAAATTCATAAATAGTCAAAAACTTGACCCTATTCCAAAGCGCCGCGGCGCACAAGAATTTGATGAGTTTGATGATGCCGAGCAACGAACGCACTTTACGAAAGCTCGTTAAGATGATGTGAGGATGTGGCGTACGAGTCGGCCGGCGGCGGGCGAACGGCGGCGGAGGCGGAGGCGGGGGCTGAATGGGGAGCCAAAACGAAAAAATGGGTCGTCATCTTGAATCATCATCATGAAATTCAGCTACGAATATAGAGCTGCCACGCATCTTTATTTAATATTTTGCATTTGTTGTTTTTTTTCTCTTCTGGCCAAAGTTTTATCGTGTTATCCTTTCGCATCCTTTGACAAAGTTTGCGCATTTTTCCAATTTTTGTTTGTGCTTAAAACTTTTCTCATTTTTTTAACTCGACTCGTCTGCCGAAAAGATTTCATAAGAGTAAATCTCGCTGGAATTATTTTTAAAAATCACTCGTAATCACTCATCAAACTCGAAAAACATCAAAAATTACATTCCCAATGGTTAGAAAGTTTATGAATTGCGAAACTTTCAAGGAGTTATGTTAATAATTGCCCGCTAGTTAATATGAAAGTTATACGTTCTTCCGTCCATTTGAATTATTTGTTACCGAAAGGATCACATGATGCATTTTTCTCGAGTCACACACTTAATTATTGTTTTTTAATTGGTTAATTTGATAACTGAATTTAGTCTTGGGTCAAATATTTATCTGAAATTGTTATATAATAATTAATGAATAAACCCAATTCGAAACTAATTCTCACTACTATATTTGTTTTTATGGAAAGTAATCAGTAAAATAATTTTGCATTAAGTACATAACTTAAATGCGTGAAAACTTCAGACAGTATCCCTTAAAATACTTTTCTCGAGTTATATGATGTAGTTACTACTATTTAATTGGATAAATATACCAAGAATTTCTATTACAATTCTTGTTTCACAGTAATTTACTTACACGATTGTATGTTAATTGGTGCCCTAGTAAATTGGAAAGTTAACGTCAAAAAACAAAAAATATTTTATCACAAACCATTATAAAATCATTCGTAAAAAAGTTTCCTATTTCAAAATTAATTTCTATCGGTAAAATAATTAACCCTATTTTATGGAGTATAAAGCCCACTGAACGATAAAACGCATCTAAAATAATTTTACGTAGCTATTTATATCAGATGTAAAACACTTCCCTTATAATATTTCTTCTCGAGTTACAAGCATAGTTATTACTTTTTAATTGGTTAATTTACTAATAACATAGTTTACCATAGTCCCCGTTCGATACGGTAGTTTATTTACATGATTATGTATTAATGTGTGCGTTAATAAATTGGATAGCCAAAATAAAATTACTATAAATATTTTATTCGAAATTATTACAAGATCGTTAATAAATCAAGTTGCCTATTTTCTAAACAAAACAACTTTATATTACGTTAAAAGAGGATGTAATTAATTTTTATGAGACAGTAATTAATTTTCTATGGTGTACGATAGCTGGAACACCCTGTACATTTTACATATATTGATTAAAGCAACGCAGTAACAATTGAATCATGTGAATTATGACCAATATATTGGGTGCATCCCGCACCAAACCAAACTAAAAAGAAATTAATAAATAAAGTAATACCATTAGACCACTAAAATAATTTAATGTTACCGCATTTTACGGTCGATAAAAACCACTGAACGTCAAGACGCACCTCAAATTTATCTGATGTTGCTTGGATAACGGCTTAACGTTAAAATATTAATGTCACCACCTGATCATAAGATCACACATAAAATTTCTAACTCATATATCTCAATATTTTATATATCAATTTTGCTAATTATTCCCAGATTAATTTAT
>JARJDV010007882.1:0-13887 GCA_030264675.1 Anaulacaspis nigra | reverse complement strand
TATGCTGAGCGAAATAGAACTTTTCCGCGTATTTTCCTTATCTGGCGAATTTAGAAACATTGCAGTACGCGAGGAAGAAAAAATTGAATTACAGAAACTGATGGAACGCGTGCCAATTCCAATTAAAGAAAGTATTGAAGAGCCGAGCGCTAAAGTCAACGTACTTCTTCAAGCGTATATCTCGCAACTGAAACTTGAGGGATTTGCGCTCATGTCTGATATGGTTTACGTAACGCAATCGGCAGCTCGTTTGATGCGCGCCATTTTTGAAATTGTTCTTCATCGAGGATGGGCTCAACTCACGGATAAGACGTTGGCACTTTGCAAGATGATCGATAAGCGCATGTGGCAATCCATGTCGCCTTTGAGGCAGTTCCGCAAAATGCCTGAAGAAATTGTTAAGAAGATTGAGAAGAAGAACTTCCCATGGGAAAGATTGTACGATTTGGGACCGAATGAAATCGGCGAGTTGATTAGGGTGCCTAAGTTGGGCAAAACAATTCATAAGTACGTGCACCAATTTCCAAAACTTGATCTTTCCACACACATTCAACCAATTACGCGTTCGACTTTGCGCGTTGAACTCACAATCACTCCTGATTTTCAATGGGATGATAAGCTACACGGTGCTTCTGAAGGTTTCTGGATTTTGGTTGAAGATGTCGATTCGGAGGTTGTGCTTCATAGTGAATACTTCTTGCTAAAGGCGAAATTCGCCCAGGATGAGCATCTTGTCAAGTTCTTTGTGCCTATTTTTGAGCCATTACCACCGCAATATTTCTTGAGAGTTGTATCAGATCGTTGGATTGGATCCGAAACACAATTACCAGTGTCATTTAGACATTTGATTCTTCCGGAAAAGAATTTTCCACCGACGGAACTTTTGGACTTACAACCTCTACCGGTTACCGCTTTGAGAAACCCCAAATACGAATCGCTCTACACTGACAAATTCCCCCAATTCAATCCCATACAGACACAGGTTTTCAACGCTGTATACAACAGTGACGACAATGCTTATATTGGTGCTCCGAGTGGTAGTGGGAAAACGGCTATCGCAGAGTTTGCCGTTTTGCGCTTATTCCAGAATAACCCTGATGGACGCTGCGTATATTTGGTACCCAAAGAAGCACTCGCTGAGCTTGTCTTTGCCGATTGGTACAATAAATTCGGACAACTTTTGGGTAAAAAGGTGGTCTTGCTTACTGGCGAGACCGGCACCGATTTGAAATTGTTGGCAAAGGGACAAGTGGTCATAACAACTGCTGAGAAATGGGATATTTTATCACGTCGATGGAAGCAACGCAAAAATGTTCAAAATATCAACTTGTTCATTGTGGATGAGCTTCACCTCATTGGTGGCGAAGATGGGCCGGTAATTGAAGTGGTTTGTTCACGTATGAGATATATTTCGTCACAAATTGAGAAACCCATTCGCATAATTGCACTGTCCTCATCGCTAACCGACTATAAAGATGTAGCTCAGTGGTTGGGCTGTAATGCAAATTGCACGTTTAACTTTCATCCGAGCGTGCGTCCCATACCGCTCGAGTTGCACGTGCAGGGTATCAACATTACGCATAACGCCTCCAGGTTGATTGCGATGTCGAAACCGGTGTACAACGCGATCATTCGTCACAGCATGCATAGGCCGGTAATCATCTTTGTACCCACGCGCAAACAGGCACGTTTGACAGCCATCGATATGCTAACGTATGCGGCCGCAGAAGGCCAGCCGAATCGGTTCTTCCACGCGGAGGAAGAAGACATTAAACCATTCTTGGATCGCATGACTGATAAGGTAAATGTCGCTCGAACTAATTCGTTCGATTTATATGCGCTTTTAATGTTACTCTGTGTTAATATGATTGCCGTTTTTCATTCTAGACGCTTAAAGAGACGCTCTCCCAAGGCGTTGCATATATGCATGAAGGCCTCACCGCAAGCGACCATCGTCTCGTTGAACAGCTCTTCGATTCGGGTGCGGTGCAAGTTGCGGTTGTAACGCGCGATCTATGTTGGGGAGTGAACATTTTTGCTCACTTAATTATCATAATGGATACGCAGTTCTATAATGGCAAAGCGCATGCATATGAAGATTATCCTATTACGGATGTTCTTCAAATGGTTGGCAGAGCTAATCGACCGCTAATGGATGATGATGCAAAGTGCGTTTTGATGTGTCAGAGCTCAAAGAAGGACTTCTTTAAAAAATTCTTAAGCGACTCATTACCAGTCGAGGTGTGTATTACTACTTAGTTTATTTTCTTTGCTGTGAGTTTAATGCGTTTGTATATTTTATTTAGAGCCACTTGGATCATCGACTTCACGACCATTTCAACGCGGAAATCGTAACCAAAACTATCGAAAACAAACAAGATGCAGTTGATTATTTAACTTGGACATTCCTCTATCGTCGTCTTACGCAAAATCCAAATTATTATAATTTACAAGGAGTCACTCATCGTCATCTGTCCGACCACTTATCGGAACTCGTAGAGAATACGTTGTCCGACTTGGAGCAATCGAAATGCATTAGTATTGAAGAAGAGATGGATACTTTGCCATTGAATTTGGGCATGATTGCCGCTTACTATTATATAAACTATACTACTATTGAGTTGTTTAGTTTATCATTAAATAATAAGACCAAAATTCGCGGCTTATTGGAAATTATATCATCGGCCGCAGAATACGAAGAAGTTTCAGTTCGTCATCACGAAGACAGTCTTTTGAAAACGCTATCACAGAGATTGCCCAACAGACAGACAACGCCTTCCGGATCGCAGCCAAAATACAATGATCCACACGTTAAAACCAATCTTTTACTACAAGCGCACTTATGCCGTTTCCAATTAGGAGCCGAACTTCAGGGTGATACAGAGAGTGTACTTTCCAAAGCTATTCGCTTAATTCAAGCGTGTGTGGATGTTTTAAGTTCTAATGGTTGGTTAACTCCAGCCGTCGCTGCCATGGAACTAGCCCAAATGGTTACGCAAGCCATGTGGAGTAAAGATTCATATCTGAAGCAGTTACCACACTTTACCAATGAAATCATCAAACGATGTACTGATAAGGTATGAATGAGACTGTAAAAATCTAACTTGTACTAAAAATTGTTATATTTACAGAAAGTTGAAACCGTCTTTGATATTATGGAGCTCGAAGATGATGACCGCTCCAAATTATTGCAATTAAACGATGCACAAATGGCAGATGTAGCCAAGTTCTGCAATCGATATCCAAATATTGAGTTGAGCTACGAAGTTCTCGACAAAGATAAAATTCATTCTGGTTCCTCAGTTCATGTGGCAGTTCAATTAGAACGTGAAGATGAAGTGACAGGTCCGGTTATTGCACCGTTCTTCCCACAGGTAGGTTCTTTGTTGAAGTAAGAAAATCGACGATTTATTGTTGTGTTTTGCATTACAGAAACGTGAAGAAGGTTGGTGGGTAGTAATCGGTGATCCCAAGTCCAACTCGCTGTTGTCCATCAAACGGTTGACTTTGCAACAGAAAGCGCGTGTTAAGTTGGACTTTGTTGCGCCCAGTCCTGGCCAACATTCATACACTTTGTACTTCATGAGCGATGCGTATCTAGGCTGCGATCAAGAGTACAAATTCACCATCGATGTAGGCGACTTTGAGTCAAGTGGCAGTGAATCTGAATAATTCACAGGCAACTCACGTATTTGAAAATAGGTTTAAGTGCGTCGAATGTCGACCTTTATTTTTTATTCATATTTGTGTTTGAATTCAAGTTTCATTCAACAAAATATACAAAATAAAACAATTGTTCTGAATTAATAGATAACTTTTACAATAAAATTATTTAGAAGTCTTTCATTATCGCAGTTTTCTCCGTGGGCTATTAAGAACTTTGGTTTTTAAATTCTACATGCCAAGTAATATTTTCAAAGAATCTACATAATATAGTGGCTTGGCGCACCAGTAACCTCGATTTGCCACAATAAACAATTTGAAATTGAAACAAATTGAAGTGGTTATTCTGTGTAAACAGCACGCGCTTGTTTGCAATACATTTTCATCTTTATCCAGTGTGATCGGAATGTCAAGTGTCTCTCCTAAAGGCGCAATATTTTTAAATTATTAAATAGCGCACCTTGATACATAAACAGTTCACTGCTGAATTTTGAGTACGCGTTGTATTTCATCGAATGTGCGTCCTTTGGTCTCGGGAAGAAAGATGTATACGAAGATGACCCCGGCTATGCAGAAAGTCGCGAAGAACCAAAAGCTGGTGTAGAGGCCAAAGGCTGAAGACATTGGCTGGAATGATTTCGACACGATAAAGTTGAGAAGCGTGCCATAAGAAGCGAGGAAGCTAACGGCAGTACTTTTGATGTTGCTGGGAAATAGCTCTCCAAACAATATATAAGGCAGTGGCAGGAGGCCAAAGTTGTAAGCGATAATGAACACAACTATTCCCGTCGTTGGTAGCCAAGTAATTGCATCGACATTCACTTTTAAGTAATCCTGCATGAAAAAGAAAACTCCTTCGGCGATCAACGCAACAGCACAGCCTAATGCGGAAATGAATGTTACGGGTCGTCGACCAAATTTGTCAACGCAATATGAAGAGATCATCACTGCAATAATAAAGTTTTAGTAGCATTTGACGAATGAATGTGATGAGAATACGGACCAGCTGGAAATTGTATAAGACCAAAAATAATACTGGAGATTTCAGGACTAATAGCGCTCGTTGATTTATCAACGATAGACTGCTGGTACGCTTCGATCGCAACTCCTCCGCTAAACAACTGTAAGGTTTTAATACCGAGCATAAGAAATATAACTTTCCGGAAGCACTTTGCGGTGAAGAACTCGCGAAATGATTCCTTGTGCTCTAGCTGTATGCGTACGCTCTGCTCAATGTCCAACAAGCGATGTTTGATATATGTATCATCCGAGCTGCCTGTGAGTTGTTGAACAACAGCACGCGCACCATCGTAATCACCATTCTTAACCAGATCGTATGGCGATTCCGGCATGAATATAAACACAGTGATGAATGTGACCGGTACCATGGCGCAGATCACCGCCAACAGCGTGTATGAAACGAACGGACCGACTGCTAGGATAATAAATGAGCCGACAAGTTTCATGAACGCGTAGGATGTACCCAGCTTGCCTCTTATATCATCATCGGCTACTTCGCCGTTGTACAGCGAGACGCACTGCAACATACAAGATGTTTAATATCCTTTGGCACATGATTGAAATTCCTCACCGTGGATACGAAGCCAATGCAGAGACCGCCAATAAAGCGCGCCACATACAGTGCAATTATATTCTTAACGAAGATAATAATTAACCATGGCACGAACAGACAAACGCCCGATGCCAAAAGTATTTTACGCCTTCCAAAGCGATTGATTAAGTTTGGCATGACGATCGTTAGTGGCAGGCCAGCAAGGATGAAGATGGATACCATCCATGATGCTTCTTCCTGAACATCATTAAAACACTATTAATAACTCGTCCAACAAGAAGTCTTCTCATACTTCAGTCATGCGTCGATGTAATGGAGATTCATCGCCGGTTAATAGAGGAATCGTTGGTGAAGGCCATGACGAATACATGGTGTAAGAAGTTACACTAGCCGATGCTAAATTTATATCAATAATTTATTACTGTATCAATTTTTCATAAGACATTTACCTGATAACGCCGCGCAGTACTGGTAAAAGCGCGTGTTTCGCACGTGAAGAAACATTCTTTGATAGTGCTGTTGACGAATGGAAGAATGCGCATTCCTTGGGGGAAAATGATGCTTGGTGAACAACGCGATTGATAGCGACACACATTCTCAATGATCCAGTAATATTAATCTGCAATCAATTTATAACGTAAGCGCGCGCGATAAATTATCGCCAAGATATTGAAAAATTCTGATTGATTTATCGCTTATTCAATCTCAAGAACCTAACTTTGCAATACATTTTCATTCATACGTTTCCCGCAGCAATTAATTAACAATTGAACATCACTTTGAAGTATATATTTACATTATCACTGAATACTCTGGAAAAAATTCCAAAACATTTTGTAAGACGCGGAAAAGTAAAACAATGAGCAATAAAATGTCAAGTGAAAAGTAAAAAAAGAATTTGGCACGACTACCGTTTACATGTGCACTCAACTCTTGGTTTAATTTGAGATTTATTTATTCACACTTTCAATGTGCGGTTTCAACAGTTGTTTCAACTTTTAACGGCGCGTCAATAAAAACTTGAAAAGAAAATCCTGAATATTACTCACACATTTTACGCACGCACTTTATTACATCCACGTGCTACAATTAATATAAATAATGTATACTTGCGAGGATTTGCGAGCGCACTAACTGCTCGATACGCTTGCATCACATTTATAAGGGGGTAGGGAAGAAACGCCCAGAGAATAAAAACTTTGCGCTATTTATTGGCATTGACTTACATTATGTTCAATTAGGAATTTGCGACACACACACGTAATACATACAATAATAATAATTACCACAAGCCATTGACAAGATATGGAAAATGAATTACGTTTAAAGAATTCGCCACGCGTGCTTTTGCACCTGCATACAAATGTCTTGAATAATCCTTGTCCATATCTACGTGATTGAAATAATCGTACACTTAACAATAATTACAAGAAGAAGTACAACAAAAATATCTTACATGTAATAATCTCATTTATAATCAATTAGCAGTGCGGCAATGAACCAAATGCATGACAAGATTACGTTCAACACTTTTTGTTGCTCCAAGTGACGGGTGAATTACGTGCAGAGTTGGAATGTAGGTAATCGGAAGAAACTAAATGGATAAGTCATTTTAATCTCAGGAAATTCTAATTCACTCGCGCTTAATTATTACTAATTACAGATAATTAATGCATAATTGCGCAAGGATTAGTTTTGCTTGATTGCAATTAATTAAAACATGCAGTTTTGCCCGAGTGCTTCTTGTATTAAAAATACTTGTCATGGACTAGGAAAATTTAGGAATTACATTCACAATATAATAAAACATAGAGTAATAGATGAGTTTACCGCTTAGAAACATAAATCATCTCGTAAGCAGATAATGAAATTACGATGAGAGCGCTGTTATTATATATTAGTTGCACAAATCACAAAACGATTTAAATTATGTTAACTAATTGATTATGACCTCTAATCAATCACTCACTTGATTACATTTAGTTTAATCAATGTAGAAGTCTAAATTAAAAATTGTTTTGTCATTGTTGACTCGTTATAGGAAGGCACAAATTCAATCACAAAGTTTTCATGCTACTTTTGCGCACGGCGTAAAAATAACATGTGTGGAACGATGGCATGATATATTACTATACATTAAACTAAATTAAATTGTGTATGTTTTAGGAATACGCCAAAGATGAATTATAGGAAAATGCGCTATCACAGAATTTCAAACAGTTTTGCACTCATCAAGGTCCTCGTTCTGGTTTCATGAAATGTCTCTTATAATAGTCCTGCAGGCGTGCAAGGGAACCCAACATGCTTGCTTGCGTCCCGACACACATGGCGTACTGAACCGGCTCCAAATGTGGATCGCATTCGACCGGATGCCAGACATGTACCAGGCCATTATCAACAGCGCGAATGATGCGCAGATGGGAATGCACTGCCTTGTCGTAAAAGTTGACATCTTCAAAGCCCCAGCCGGCAATGGTAGTGTTGAATCCGCCCAGTTGCAGATAGTCTGCTTTGTACAAGCCGACCAAACCGAAACCAAACTGCCTCCAGGCGCCGAGCTCGTCGGTCGGCTCGAAATGCTGCAAGTCATTAATGGCAAATGATGTTGAGTAGTTGCCAAAGTTGGTGTTGTACATGCTGAACACGATGGGGAAGTAGACGCGTCTGCCCTTGGCGACGTTTCGACGAACGCGCAGCAGGAATGCGGACGTGAAGATGATGTCCACGTCGATGAAGAACATGAGTTCATCATCTCCAATGAGGTCGACGCCATGTTGAAGCGCCTTACCACGCGCAAACGTCTCGTTGATTATCTTGACAACGATAGCATCCGTGCGATGAGCACTCGCATATGAATGAAGCAGGTCAATAGTGCGCTCTAGATCATCGTACTGATCTGTCATGGTGTTGCGATAAAGGATCACAATGAGTTTTGTCCTTTCCTGGTGCTCCAAACACACGAGCGCGTAATTGGCGATGAAGCGTTTGAACGTTTCAAAACGTCCACTCAGGGGAAGAACGAAATTAATAATTACAGGTTCCTCATCGACGGTGGACGTGAATAACGTAGGAATATTTTCACTAAATTTGGATATCACTTGTTTGATTAACTTTCTATGTATCGTTAGCGCACCTTCTTGTTCCTCGTCCTCCTTGGACAGTTGTTTCGTCACTTCACGAATTTCAATTCCTAGACACGATACAAGAAAATCAGAGTAATTGTTAATTGCTCAATTTGAACATTTGAACAGGTGGTTTACCAGTGAAAGTTTGTTGAATGTACGCGTGTCTCCGTACTGAGACAGTCATTTTATGCCCGCGGTACTTCTTGTAGACGAGTAAAAGGTCGAGGATCAAGTCAACACCATGAATGGGATCTAGTCGGAAGTAGCCGTAGAAAATCTCCTTAAAGTCAATGACACGACCACGTTGTTTAGAAAATTGGTTGATTATTTCCATAACCTACATTCGGAAAACAAGGAGGAAATTAATCCAAGCACGCAACCAATATTACACTGCACGTTACATTTCGTAGAAATTAATTGAGGAAACAATTAAAAATGTAAATAATTAATGCACTTACTTCTCGAACCACATCACCAAGGCCTTCCTTAACCGGTGAACCATAACGCCGTTTTGGATTCAGATCTTTATACGAATAGAGCGACTTGGAGATAAATTCCCAATCTAGCAAATCATCCAGTTTCTTTGCACGAAATCGATTCAGTTCATTACTTTTGCCTGCGTTAAAACGTAAGAAGGATTTTATTAGTTTGCAAATATTGCAATTAGTTACGGTTGTTTGTTCATAAAAAAACTTGAAATTACAACTTGTTTCGAGGTCTTTCACACAACATTTTGTTGCTCATACCTAGTATATTTCCTTCGCCGAAATATCTATCATCCAGATGTGGTGAGAGCTCATACGGAAAGTCATCTTCCAATTGACGAAGATTCTCTCCCATTTCCGTGTACGACATGGCCATATCTCGATGTAATTGAATACATTTTTGTTTATTATCACGAATTTTTAGTCCCTGAAAGACACATTACGCTATCAGGCAAAGCATTTGTAAAATCTGGCACTGTTTACACGAAATGATAAGACGCGAGCTGATTACAGAGGAAACATAATGCATCTTTAAATTTACTAGGAAATTGTTATTAATAAAATCCAATAATTCTTTGAAGGAATATGCCACACTCACACACTCTTCTATATCAATGAACTTTAACTTATTTCAGCGCCAATTTGATATCGAATCAAGTCATTCATTGTTTGTAATTATCACCATCAATTAAGTGCGAGTAATTGTATAGAATGTACACACTAATTACGCAAATTATTATCACACAATGTAACTGAGTCTTCTCTCAGAATGTGACATCAATTTAGGCCAAATTGAAGCACATCTTACGTCAATGTAATCAAATATTCAACGTTGCAATTCACACCATATTTAAGTGATTACAACTGCATCTTAATCTTTTATGCAAGCACTAGATCAAATAGATCAAGTTGCAGATGACGAGCTTAATATGCATACAAATGCAAGAGTAATGTGAGCGCAATGCACTTCTTTGCGGCGTTCTCAGAACATGCGTTTTATTTGCATAGTAATAAGTGCTCAACTAGTTTTGAAGTACATTAGCATTATAATGTCTATCATCATTATAAATTCGCCAAGTTTCAAACGACATTGCCACATTTGCCGCACGTGGTGCAACATGCAACATGTTTGATATAAAAGAATGTCTATGCCATTTATACATCATATTATCTTATGCGATTATTAATTGTATTTTGATTATGAACACCATTGAAACAATTGCATTCTTGCCAACATTATTGTGGCATGCTACATGTCGCTTGTCGCGATGACAAATGTATTGTTACCTTGATATATTTGTGCAATCTGTACATGTATTGTGGCTTCTTGACTGGATGCAAAGTGATCGCACGATGAACTTCTTTCTGCTTCAGATCACCAGCGAATGCCGCTTCGCCGCTTTGATTATGATACAAAATCACCTGCATCTGCAATTCAAAGCGCATCAATTAGCCATCCAAAGCGCATTCAGCGCGCATTTGAATTAATGTCGAGAGAGAGGAGTGGAGAGATGTGCATAATGAATTATCCCGCAAACGCTAATGTTCAACAATTTGTATGTAAACAAGCAACAGGCGTTGCTGTTGCTCAATTGTTGTGCTTGCTCAAATGCAGAGAGGCGTTATTTACAAACAGAAGAGATGGATGGAAGGCTTTTTGCGAATTGTTCAACATCAACAGCCGTTATAATTGTTAGCGTTTAAAATATTTGCGCGAGCAAAAACTGGTTCAGGTAAAAATGCAATGTGTGCATAGATGATATCATGAATTCCATTTGCCAGCATTGACAAAAAGGAACTGCAACATTAAACGCACATCCAGGAACGTAAATTGTTAATGAATAAATTGCGAAGAGAAGAGTCTTGTTAACCATGCCGACTGGGACAATAATGTAATTGCATCATTTAGTTGAGACGGGCGAATTGATTGACTCGAATGTTCCAGTGCAATTGATAATTGATCGAATGGTAAGTAATGTGAATGCGTCATAAAATCCCTGGCCCATTGTTTTTATGAATTACGAAATACGAGTTTTTAGTTTGACCTTGATTTGCGAGGTATGAAAATGAGAGCCAAAAAATGATTGTAAAAGTTTAATAACAGTTATTATGAATTCACCCGCAGGACATGCAATAGCAAAGAACGATTTCAAGGTTAAGAAGTTTTCGATCGATCAAAAGAACTTGGCTAAGAAAGAAATCTTATTGGAATTTCTACCTGGAAATTTCTAACCCTTGTTACCTTGACAGAGGGTGTTTCTTAAATTTTTGATTTTCGAAAAGAACTTGAACGACCATGGACTTTAATCCACACGTTAATATTTTAAACTTGTTACTGACAAGTCTTACATTTAATTTATAGTTTTTTTTTCGCTTAACCTGAACGAGGACTTTACGTTATGCGTAATAAAATAAAACTGGAAATTAAAGACGTCCGCTTGTTGCTTTGCGTGAGAACCGAATGCAAACATTCGTCAGCGTTAATCGCTCGTTAAAATGAGGGAGAATCCATCAAGAAAACGCGCTCAAGAAAAAAAATTATGTGCACCACAACCAGCTTTTATGTAGAAATAACACCTCTCTCACTCTTGCCTGACTGCCGTGTGTGGTGTAGTCACTCGCCTCGTAGGACCACGTGCACGAAATGCCCGCGCTCTTCTTGACGCACCGACCCAACTCGACATCCTCGTGCGTCGTGTACAAGTTGGCCAAGCACTCCTCGATGTGCGGACCCAAGCGACGAAGTGTCTCCCTGCTCAGGATGATTCCCGGCCCGCCCATGCAAAAGTTCTCGTCGTTTTCCAGCGAAAGCAAGCCGAATTCCACAGAGTTACCCCGTCCAGTCTGCCCGATGAACCACGGCTTTGAGCTGTCCACCGATCGAAGGAGACGCTGTAATTTGTCTGTACGCACGTAGACATCATCATCGGCGCGCATGAACCACTCGAAACGGTCCAAATAGTGATCGTGGATGTACTTGAGCATGGTGAAGCTCTTCTTCTGCGGTGGATACACATCGTCGACGCCGATCAGCGGAACTAGTGGTATGCTCGTCGAGAAGGTATTCTCCGAACTGAAGAATGCAATCTTCCCGGGAACTTGCTTGCCCCAGGTGTCGTAAACCGCTTTGGCACGTGTATCAATGTACTGCGCGGCAGTCATGACCCCCACGAATATGAGTTGATCCTGCGAGGACGCGTGTCCTTCGTCCGTGGGATCGATAACGCCCTTGAAGGAGGGCGCGTCGACGAAGCCGCACATGTCGCTCTCACGTTTCATCAGCATCGACAAAAGCGCTCCGAGGACGATTCCCACGAAGAGGCTCAAAGTCTTTTTTCTTCGTGCCATCATCACTGCCTCGCATTCTGTTTAGTCAAATTAGGCAGCTGCTGGTGATGCTGGCCTTAAGTCGACGTCGGCGGCGGCGGAGACGAATCATTACAGTGCCATCGCTAAGACACAGTATCACACAAACAGCACTTAAGTCACTTGGATTCTATCCGGTGTCTCGCGCAGTTTATTCAATTTAGCGCCGGCCCGAAACGCGCCAATTGCAATAGGTTATCGCATTATTTACAATCTACAAACACTTGCCACGTTTTATCGCGCGTAATTATTCAGTTTGCTCTCTTGCTTGTTGTTTTATTACAGTCGCCCAAATTGGATTTATTTATAGAAAAGTAGGCAGCGCAACACTAGTCAAGTGCCTCTTCGTCTCGACGCGCTAAAATGCGAATAATTTATTATTGGTCGATGAGCAAAAACACGTTGTACGTAAAGTGAAGCCTTTGGCGTGTCATTCACGTCAGGAGTAATCCAATACACAACGCGGCTATTATCTAATCGCAATGCGAGGTACATAAACTTTTTTAATATCAGCTAATAAATGCATGCAGTCGATTCACAACCGGTGAGTATCACAATAATCGCGTATGTAAATGAGAATGTAAGTGCGCTCTTGGATTAATACGTGTGCGGTGGTGGTTTTTTTCGGCGGAGAGGAAGATGTAAAGATGCGTGGCTCGCGAATTTAAGCCGCACGCGCAGCGGCTCGCCAAGTTAAGCACACACGCGCGACTGACGAACGCAGCGAAGTTTAGTGTGCCAGGCCAAGTTTGTGAACGAACCAAACGCGCCTTGGGACTTTGTGCTCAGAGCATTCGACGACGACGACTTGCGTTAAGTCGTGCGCGCATCCGACAGACACTGACCAACCGAGATTATTCGTATTCGGCTGCAGCGGACGCAAGGGAATCTTGTTCGGGCAGCTCTTCATCGACCAGCCAGCCACTTTTTGCTTCACCCATTTACCCAATGCCCATTCCACATGTAAATTCATGCAAGCGATGCTCAAGCTCAAGCGTTTTCACTTTTTAAAACAACAAATTCACTGTAGCACTTTGTAGTAGCTTATCACCAGCAAATCAATCGTAATCACAACAACATCAATCGAATGTCGTGCTTTAAAAAGTTCAAGTATGACTTGGATTTCAGATGGAGAGATAATTGACATTTTTTTGGGAGGAAATAGAATTGATAACAAAGTTCAGGTGTGTTTATAAATGAAATTGTGGTAAAGATAAGTTGCTTTGATAAAGCATGAATTTTAAATCACCGCACACGCGAACTGAGTTTTATCTAGTTCTATAGATGAAACTTACTATTCGCAACTTGCGTTATGTTCATAAAGTGCGTAGTATACTTACGCAAAAAACAGCGCTTCTCCATTATTTGCTAATCATATCAGAACCGGTTGTTCATGTACTTTATTCATATGCTAGTGGGGTCGTTCAAAAGCTTTTCGCGTAACTGTAAAACAAGTAAAAGTTTGCTAATGCAACTGGTGAGTTTGCCGATGATAAGGAACATTTTTTAAAAAGTAATCTGGTTGCATATTAATCTTTTTAAAACATAATTTTTTAGAGTTGATGATCTTGCTTTTAATTAGGGTAATAATAAAATGTTTCGTCGCATTTTCAGATCTCCAGCTGTAGCATTTAATATAGTATAGACCTTAATATTGGTTGCCTATATTAAGGTC
>JARJDV010007879.1:0-23071 GCA_030264675.1 Anaulacaspis nigra | reverse complement strand
TATGCGTTTGAAATTTATCGCTGACCCAATGCAAAACATGGAGAATAATATTGATTTTTTCGACAACAAAGCAGCTGCAAAACAATAGAGTGAAACTAACAACCAATCAAAAGTGTAGAAATCATGACCAAATAAGGTCATCTAGATGTATTCATGTCGTCATCATGAGAAAGATGTCGTCATCACAATAGAACTGCGCATTATCAACAGCGTCGACGGTATTAGTATAATAAATGTGCTCTAATTTTGCGATTGAATATAACCTTGTATTCCATTTTCATATTGGCAATATATACTGGAGTTGCTGGGTAAATTTTAACGAAAAATTGTAAAAAATGCAATCCTCTTAATAAGATCTCGAAGGAGAAATTCATTCGGAAAGTACTCCAACCCCTTACACATTTTATTTCTCATCTTGACGCTACCTCGAGCACATGTGAAATTTCCTCCATTTCCGGCTGGAAAATAAATTCAATCAATGTATTAGGTATACGACAAGTAAATATTAGTTACTTATAAATTATATTCAATGATATCTCGAAGCGATACGAAACCAATTGATATTTGCCTCGTATTATTTACTTTAAGAAACAAACATTTATTTTATTGATTTTCGATAAGTAAATATTATACTACTTTTTGCTATTGCACCGAAGTGCTTACCATTTGTAGTTTGTGAACTTGCGATGTAACGCGAAACGCGACCGGAAACAAATAGGGAAATGAATCGGTTAAGGGGATTTGGTTGCTATCAGCAATGCGCGCGCTAATTGTCGGATGGGGTGCCATCTGGAAAGAAAAGCTGGATGATGATGATCCTGATGCACCGAGCACGGAGCACAAATGCAAACAATTATCCCATCCTTGCGACGCTAACGAGATAGTTGCAATTGTTATGAAACTATGAAAACAATTATGAAAGCAATTATCATCGGTTTCTGCACGCGCGCGCGATGCGCATGCGAAGTGCGCTTAAGTGTTGTCGAATTCGCGCCATTCGAGACGTGTTTAATTAAATTGTGGTCGTTTACTTTCAACACTCTTGTAATATTTTGAAATATTTACTTTTCAACTCATGCTTAAAAACATTTTAGTAAAAAACAGAGGAGAAGATTATAAAGTTTTGAGGTTGTAAGTGAATTAATTTATTAGGTTAAAAAATCGTATTTTCTTAATTACATAAGCAATATCTTGATAAATATTGACAATATGAGCTTGTAGTGGATTACTATGTATCAGATATGACAATTTTTATAATCTTACATCAATTACATATAGCGGTTTAACACACTTACCCCATAAACTCACCCATTTTAGTAAGTACGTGGAAACCCATGTGCTTTCACTTACCGCACTCTATTATATTCTGGTAAAAGAAAACCGATGAATATTGACTCTTCAAGTATAATTTAGAAACGTGGAATACCGGAAGTAAGATTATAATATTTTGATGTTACATTCGAATATTTCAGGTTTAATGCAAAATCTAAGTAAATATTAACAATATTAACTTTTAGTTGATTACTATCTATTAGCTTTGGCAATTTCTATCATTTCACATCAAATATAAGCCATTGGCGCACTTGCCCCACGTACTGATATACTTTAGTAAATACGTGGGAATTTATGTTCTTTCACTTACCCCACTCCATTATATTCTAATAATAGAATAGCGATTATTTCAAGTAGAATTTAAAAAAAGTGTAGTGTCAGAAGTAAGATTATAATGTTTTGAGATTACATTCGATTATTTAAGGTTAAATATCTTGTTTCCTTAATTAATTTAGCAAAATCTTAGTAAATATTAACAATATTAACTTTTATTTGATGATTATGTATCAGATATGGTGATTTCTGTCACTTTTCATCACATATATGCCATTAATGCACTTGCTCCATGAACTAACGTACTTTAGTAAATACGTGAGAATTCATGTGCTCTCACTTACCCCATTCTATTATATTCTAGTAATGGAAAGCCGATTAAAATTGACTTTTCAAGTAAAGTAAAAATGTATTTTAGTAAATAACGCAAGAAATAGCAAGACTGTAATGTTTTGAGGTTATATCCGAATACTTTAGGTTAGAAAATCAGAAATTACTCAACTGATTAAAAAAATATTTCAGATGTCGCACTTTCCAGCATTTTACATAAATGACAAGATATTAACGCACTTTCCCCATCAAGTCACGGGCTTTGTTATAACGAAAAGACTCAAGATCACGCACTTGCCCATCCCGCCACAAACAAACAAAATATTAGAAATTCTAAATTACTTTTATCTCCCTACTTATTTAATTCTGCTTACACTCAAAATATAATTTGTTATCTTAAATTACAAGGTTAGATATTTTTCATTTAATACGTAATCTCATTAAGAGGCTTTCCAGCTTTCCAACGGCTTTTGAGCTTCGCGTGTAAAGATTTCGCACCTGACTTCTGATCCGCCAGGATTTTTTTCTTCAGATTCTTATCCTACTCCTGCGTATGTACTTTTGTACCGCTGTACTTACTGCATTTGAGCCTCCAAACAATGTCCATAATGTTTCGACCAAAATGCGAATGAAAGCAAACGCAAGCGCAAACGTAGTGCAAACTAAACAAGACTAAAAGGATGCCTGCTCCCAACCTCACATTGCTCGTTTATTTTTCATCTTGTTGTTTCTCGCTCCTCCCTCACTCTCTTACCAGTGCTATACAAACACGCGCTTCGAGAGGATGTGTGTAACAATGCGGGGCGCATTAACTTTCACTTATTTTTAGTTCTGGCTGGATGCATAAAAGGCTTTTATTCCATTTATTCCAATACTGTTTATTTAATTTACCAAAAAGCTTGCAACGTTCCCCGTTTTTCTATATTCTTTATTTCACGCATTTTTTTCACATACGTTTCCACACACAGTTTGTTTATTTTCAGCCGCTCGTATCGCACAAATGAAGTGAACTCGGCCATTATTTCGCTCCCTGCGAGAAATGAAAACTGAGGAAAAACTATTTCTCTAGACGTACAAATTAACCTTTTCGCTATTGTGATTTCAGCATTAAACGAAACGAAATAAAATAAAATAAAATAAATTTGTTGGTTAGAGTTGTCGCTATCTACGTTATATGTAATAATATTAGTTTGTACTGATAAAATGTTTTATCTCCCTCACTCACTCTATGCATTTTTATGCTATTTGCATTTTGTGATGCAATGCAAATATTCCATTCGCGTTACGCGAGATACAAAAAATTTTCATTAAACTTTATCGTAGTCATTTGTTTGTTTATTTATTTGTTGCATCCTCGTTATTCTCGTTGCATTGATAAAGATTTAAACAAATGTGCAATGGAATTTTTTATGCTATTGATTTTTTGCCATCGTTGTTGTCATTATATTCAAATTACTGCGTGCATTTGTACGTTTTATTTTTTATTTAATGATGATGATTATCGTGAAAGTTTTCAATGTCTTTTTACGCGTTGATAAATTACATACACTCACTCGACGCGTGTGTTGTAAATTATTCGTGGCGCGTATAAAATATGATTATCCTGAATAATTTCTTGAAGGATTTATTGCAGCGAATGTCGTTTATATAATTGCTTTCGACGAAAAGTGGGGAGAATTTTCCAACCCGCAAAAGTGAATTTTCATGCTGCGCGCCATCAAAGTTGACAACTCCAAACATGTCGGCGAAAATAACATAAAAATGTGAAAACATTTTCTTCAAAAAGAAAAACATTTTTCATACAATGAAATAATATTTTTATATATGTTTTAATTAATTTAGTTCCGAGTCGCGTGGGATTTTTCAAAGCGTGGAAAATTATTTCAAAGATTTTCCGGTTTTCCGGTTTTCCGGTATTCCGGTTTTCCGGTTTTGTACGATAACAAAAACATTTCGTGTAAGTTTTTTGCGTTTTATTCAGTAGGTCATTGAGTCGTCGCGCGCGTCCTTTTTCATCAAGTCGTCGTCGTTAGGATTGCAACGAGATAAGTTGCAAAGTCCAGAAAAGTCAGCATCGCGGGACGAATGAGCAAATGCGTAAATGCGTACGAGCGTACGAGTTGTGTGTGGAAATTCATTTGATCCTAGATTGGTTTGTTTCATTTTCTCTGCGTTTTTTTTCTCTTCCGCTCTCGCACATTCTTCAATTCCTGTCGGAGTACTTTTTTGCTGCGCGGTGGCTTGGGGCGGCTCAACCAAGTGGAAAAAACGGCACATTCGATGAGCAATCAATAGGATAAAAAGGCAATTTTTCCTAATGAAAAAATGTTCGCGAAAAGCAGGCCGAAAATGTTGTGCGCACGAATTTCTCTACAACAAATTAACAAGGACATAAAAAGGATAATTATCTAATTAGTTCGCTATGAAATGTTATTTTTTTATGGGGCGGAAACAAATGGAGGAAACGTGTGTATTTCTGGGGCGCGGAAAATGAAAAAATCTCATTCTTTTTAAGAGCACGAGGATAACCTAAAAAGCGAATAACAAATAGTTGCTGACATATTGTAGTGCGCAAGGTTATTGGAAAAACATCAGCGTTCAACAAAGAAACGAGCGGGTGAAATGAATTGCGCATTGATAAAATAAAGAAAGAAACATACGTGCGAGAAAAGGTCAAATGCAAGAAGTGGCATAAGAAGAAGCAGGAGGAAGGGAGAGTGGAACGAATTGAAAAAAGAAGTACCTATAATATTTTATAGTCGTGCGGAATGAAAACATAAAACATTACCGCTTTATTTATGTTTCTATTTGATTCAGCACCGCTTCCAATTTAGTTTATAATTTATTGAACCTCCATAAAAGGCTTTATTGAAATTATTAATTCAACTGTTTGTATTGTATGAAGTAAATTTTATCATAATTCAAATGCGTTAACGAAGCGATTATTAAATATAATGCAGAAAGTTTATTGTGATTTTATAATTAATGTTCTCTTTGAGAAGAAGTGTTTTCATGCCATTCGTTTTAAATTGATTTGAAATGTTATTAAGCTCATTGTTGTGAAGCAAGAGTGAGAAGAACGTGGAGAATACCATATAAGGTCATCGAAATGAATTCAAAACCTGTTTAAATAGGGACATGTATAAATCAGAGCCAAGGATGACTATATAAAGAAATAATTGAGTACGAGAATTCGAGAGGGGGAGAAAAATTGCAAATCAAGCACTATTGTTTCAGCTCTTTCAAAAGTGTGGCGATGCTACGTGGCATCAATGTTAAACTGATTAGAAATAATATTTCGTCCATTGTTGCAGAGTAGCAGAGAGAAGAAGTTGGAAAATGCCATATGACGTCAACTAAATGATTTCAGACTATGTCCAAATAAGGACTTGTACTAATCGTAGTAAAAGATGACCATATAAGATGGGAACATATTGTAAATTAGTAGCTACTGTTTAAGCTCTATGAGAAATGTAGTGACACTTTTATTGCATCAATGTTAAACTGATTAAGAATAATATATATTAAGATCATTGTTTCGTAGTAGTAGGGAGAAGACGGTGGAGAATACCATATGACGTCACCTGAATGATTTAAAACTATGTTCAAATATTAGTACTAATCGTAGAGAAAGATGACCATATAACGATATAAGTAGGCACGAGAAGCGCGAGAATTCAGAAGGGGAGAGCACATTGTAAATTAGTCGCTATTGTTTCAGCTTTTTAAGAACTGTTGTGACGATTTCGCAGCATGAATAGTAAACTGATTAGGAATAATATTAAAGCCATTGTTGCGAAATAGTAGGGAGAAGCAGGTAGAGAATACCATATGACGTCACCTAAATGATTTCCAAATATGCTAAATAAAGACATGTAGTAATCGTAGCAAATGATGACCATACAAATAAATAAAGAGGCACGAGAGGCACGAGAATTAAAAAGGGGGACAAAAATTGCAAATGATTCACTATTGTTTCATCACGTATTATGTTCATTTATTGGAATATAAAATAAAATAGTTAAAAAAAGTGTAGTTTGTTAATAAAAATTTTATCCAATAAAATAATTAATTGGGCGAAATCAACTACAAAGCGATTGTAATTAGAGCGCGTCGCAATTTTAAAATATGCAGTAATTTTATTTACTCAACTCTCAATTTAAACAACCCCTATTCATCCTGATTAACAACTAGTTACTACATTTTAATGATAAAAATTGGGATATTGCATATAAATTATAATCTGCATAAATAGGCGATTAAAAACCATATAACGCAAAAAGGTAGGGACAGGGCGAATACCGCTAAAAACAGTTTAAAAAATAGTTGATTTCTATTACACTATTTTAAAATATTTTTATAAAATAATAATCGCATTCTTTCTGCGCGAATGTCTTCGCAGTTAATTAATGTTTATATAAATTTGCAGTTGAGCTGTTTTATAGCATAATTTATAACAGGATACAATTATGTATTTTCATAGTCGTAAATAACGTCAGAGCAATAATAAAATCCGCACGCTTTTGCATGCTAATCCAGCATTGTGCTCTGTATTGTTACAACGCGCTATTCGTTTGGTGATTGCATGACTGCACAAATGATGTGGTAATCACGCTCAGATATAATCTGCTTTTAATTAACTATAACAAATAGTCTTTCATCATGGTACATGTGCTTCGCTGATTTCGAGTGCGCAAAGCACACGCAGCAGGCAAACATTAACTCGCTTGGGAAATGCGCACACGAACGTACCTACAACAACAAAAAAAATACGATGACGTTTTTTCAATTTCCACGAAACGGAAAAATACCGCCTGCGTTCACATCAATTTCCATGTTACGTTTTAACGAATTATTTGGTCATTTCCCTCTGGCAATTAATCAAATAGGCAGTGATTTCTATCAATTCTACGAATTTTTCTTTTATTTAAATTAGCCAAAGTTCTAAACAATAGAGATGTTTAATTTTACTTAAAGGTAGCAAACATTTAGTGGAATTTCATCTCGAAACGATTGGGTTTTTCAAATTTAAAGTTGGATTAGATTAAATTCGATAAGGTTAAGTAGGTTTTTAACTTTTTTATCAAAAAGCACGACTTCAGTACAAAGTTATTACATTTTTCAGAATTTCAGGTTAATTATGGTGATTTTAGATAAAATTATTTTGAATTTCAGGTTAGGTTAGGTACGATTAGAGCAATTTCAGATTAATTATGGTTACTTTAGATAAAAGTATTTAGAATTTCAGGTTAGGTTAGGTAAGATTAGAGCAATTTCAGAATATTTATGGTTATTTTAGATAAAATTATTTGGAATTTCAGGTTAGGTTAGGTAAGATTAGAGCAATTTCAGGTTACTTATGGTTCTTTTAGATAAAATTATTTAGAATTTCAGGTTAGGTTTGGTAGGATTAGAGCAATTTCAGATTACTTTTGGTTATTTTAGATAAAATTATTTAGAATTTCAGGTTAGGTTAGGTAAGATTAGAGCAATTTCAGGTTAATTATGGTTATTTTATATAAAATTATTTAGAATTTCAGGTTAGGTTAGGTAAGAGTAAAACAGATGTTTAATTTGTAAATCAAAAAATTAACCCTCATAACCGTAGTAGTTGGTTTTTCTATATTTATTGCTAATTTTGCACATTTTTTGCTCAAATCTTTGATTGTTAAGTCAAAAAGCGCAAATTGGTTAAATGTTACAATATTTAATGAAATAGTGATTATATTAAGTGAGATTAGATAAAATTATAACTTTTAATTCCAAACCTATCGCCTTATGTTCCATATTGTTTTAAAAATTAATGCAAACTTAAGTTAGGTTTATATAAGGTTACGTTAGGTTAGGAATTTTAACTCTAAAACCAACAATGACATAAAGTGGTTAATTAAATTTGAAAATTAACTTACCATAATAAGTTATGAAATGATTAATTACTAATTACATATTTTTTAATTATCTGAAATATCAAGTGCTACATGTTGTGATTCTGTGTTAGGTAACCTTTCTAAAAGTGTAATTGTCAAAGTTGAATCTTTCTACACTTCTCAGATAGAGAATTTTAAAGTTCATAAACACTTTGATCCACGATCGAGGCGCCAGAATTATTCCAGTTTGAGGTTAAACTGTTGCCAAACTATTGGTCAAATCCAAACGAAATTTATGTCTCTGCAAACTACAACTTGTTATCGATCGACAAGCTGAAAAACAAATATCAAAATGGTTTCCCTGTCCTAGGTATAAAATTTTAATTTAGAAATTCCCAATTTACGATTTTTGAGACGTGAAAGAAAACGCAAAAGAAATGTTCTTGATTTATGAAATAAGTTTAAAGAAATTTATTTAATTATGATATTTTTCATCCCTTTCATTATTGATTTAGCTTTCGTTATATACACCAACAGGATACAAATGAAGAACTTGATATTGAAAAAAGTTTGACGTTCAACAACTAAGGATAGCTGCGTGTTTTCTTTCAATTTGCCCCAAGATGACTGAGCAAACAAGTACTCAAAACAACATAAAGACATCAAGTCTCTAACCGGAAAGTCGTACCACCGCTATCGCCTCAATTGAACGCGAATGCTGCTGCTGAATGCGAATACTCGAGTATAAAACAATAAAAAAGTAATAATGGATGTTGCGGAACCGATAATTTCATTAAATATTAATTGCGCGACGTTATGTATTGAGTTGAACTTAAATTAAAAACCCAAGTGCGGATATACTAAAAGTTGAAATTCTTTTCAAGTTTTCACCGGAAAAGTTGTGATTTTATAGTGCAAAACAAGATTATCGTAAATATGACAAGTTAAAAAGTTCATTTTCTAGCTCTCACGAATAAATATGGAATTAAATGAGTTTAGTTTGATTGGAAAACTTGCGCGATTTATTTATTGATGTTGTAAACTAAATTGAAAATCCGACACCGTTAGTAAACCACTGCACTTATTATTTCACCAGTGAAAAAACAAGCATAAATTAACAATTTACTTCCGCTTCTGGTCGAATTGCTCAGGGAATTCTTGCACTCAAGTTCTAAAGTAAAAAGAGGTGAAAAACTTTATAAACATTTAATTTTTATTTGGTAAAAAGCTCTTTAAACTGTTTTTAAAATCCTTTAAGATTTTCTTCTACTTAGAAATTAATTAAGCAAGCAAAAAACGCCCAACTTCACCAAAGAGCCAAGAGAGGGCGCTAAATTATAAAATAAAAACATTTATGTTGAAATTATTACCAATCATTTCACTTCTTTGTGTGTAATAGGAAAAAACTGGCAAAACATCCCAAGTTGTACTTGTTGATTCGATAAAAACGCCAATAAAACTCGAATTCAATGAGCTTTTTCTTTATGTCTCACTGCATTCATTAAACCCGTTCGCAATACCCACTAGTGGCTTCTAATTCAATTGGTAATTAAGCATTTGATTCGCATTTCAATTGGCAATTATTTCGCAATTCCCAATTAGAAACTTTTAATTTTATTCGCGTGAATACTGCGCATGCGCAGCCCCTTCGTTCGACAAACGAAGAAGAGTCCCTTCTGCTTAATTTATGAGCCTGTTGTCCTTGAAGTCAAACACAAGCGACGCGCCAAACAAATTGCAAACTAATTCAAGTCATGCTAATGGCAACTTTCGCATCACCAGGCTTTGTCCAGGCGCGCCCCCTGGCGCACGTGCCTCGTTCGAAGTAATTTTATTGAATAGATAACGTCCTTAAGGCGCTTTTCCGGCGACAGATTGAGTTTCGTCTAAGTCAATTTTGAGGCGAGCGGATCAAACGCCTTCAGGTGAAACACCAACAAACAACGGCGAAGGGCTAAAAAGAAAATGAACAAGGTGCTTGCTTATCCTTCCACTTTCGTGTGTCATTAATCAATCAAGTTTCATCAACTTGAAGCATACGACACGTCACATCGAAGTAACCTCAAATTAGGTAAACAGGCGACTTTGGAATACGTAATTTGAGTTTGAATATTTTTAATATTTTGCTACTCGTCCTTGTGCGGAAAGGATGATGATAAAGTATAAGGAGATAATGCCAGTAAAAGCTTCGTCCTTATTACAGGATTTAATTAAGTTTTACGTCGTGCAGGCTGCAGTTGTCTTTGAAAGCGCACTGAATGTTGATGACGAATAATAATGGCAACGTTGCAACGCAACCAGAGCGAGCGTATGACAATAAGGCATAATCGTATGATGAACGTCACCTGCCGGTGTAATTTTATATTAAAATATAATATTTTCCACCCTCGAATGTCAGTCATTCTTCTGCTTTAATTAAAATCGTAAGTTTCATTGCGAATAGCCACGAATGGAATACGTATTGAAAAATAGGTTAGGAAAATAAAATGTTACAGCGAGAAAAAGGCTCTTCTGGCGCGTAAAGCGAGACAGATTTATTTCGCTTGGAGGCAGTATCTTAAGATGTCCCAGTGGAGAAATCACACGAAATGGACCACGCTGGTATTATCCGATTACCATCCGCGTGTGCGCAAAGTGCAGATGAAAATGTTGCTTTGCACGCATGTTATTTCCTTCATGGTTCGTATTTTTTATCCTTGCAACCGCACGGCCTCAAGCTGTTCTCGAATGGAGCGTGTTGTGTAATGTTTAATAGCCGGGCAATTTACACCAAGATGGCCGCCGTGCATGCTTGGTTGCAGCGTAACCGGGGTGATTAATAAGAGAAACAAAAACATTATGCAACCCAAATAACCGTAAAAAACAACGCGTATTCTTTTTGTATCTCTCCAGGTAATTAGGGCTTGTTTAATTGCAGCTTAAATTTAATGTTGTTGTGTTCTGCTTGGTTTGCAGATGGCGGCAAAAATACGGCACCTGAATCTGGATTAATCATCCATCAACCTCAGCCGGAAGTGACTACTTTCGCGATTCCGATTTTAAATCAAACATTAAACGTCACTATGAATGATGGTGTGCAGGAGGATGAGGCGTTCGATCGGGGGGCGGAAGCGAATACGATAATGGTCGATTTGGGCAGTACGGCGACCGCTGCCAAGGTGGCGCAGATTGATACGAGGACGACCACGACGACAACCACGACACCACCGCCGCCGACCGTATCGGTGCGCCATAGTCAGAACCGCATGTATCCGCTGCCCCATTTCCGGCTTTCCGATCTGCCCGACACGCGATGGGGGCCCTTCTTCGAAGAGGGGAACGAACCGCACAACATCACCGCTAGGGTCGGTTCCACTGTGCACTTGGATTGTCGAATTGGTCTACTTCAGGATAAAACCGTAAGTAATTCACTTTTTGCCGAGCGAGCGAACGAAGTAAAAAACGCGATGAAGAATGATTATCCTTCCGGTATGTCTAAGATTTATATACAAGACTAATAAAAATGCGTATTTCGCTCTGGAGAAGAGCAGAGTATGAAGAAGAAGAAGCACATGTCATTCGGTCATAGTCGTATAAAAATGTGTGCTCCTTCTAAAAGGGGGGAAATATTGAGAGCGCATATGCAAACGTTTTATGGAGTCGTAACTTTTAAGCACACACGAGAATGTTTATGCTCCTTGCGCCGAGAAACGAGGGAGGACGGGGGTGAGAGTGGCGAGAAATATTCGTGGTTAGCAGAGGGAGGGGGTGGGAACATGCATGCATATGTAACAACATATTTAAACGACCTTGTATGTCTTCAGTGCCACGCGTACGTGAAGATTTTCCTAAATAATGCACGCGCTGCCAAGAAGAAGCCAACGACTCCTCTTGCTCGCGAGCTTGAAGAGAGCAATTCGTTGGACTTGATATTCTGAGCATTTAATGCTCGATATTTCTTCGGATAAGAATTGCGTTGCCTGTCTCAAGATCACCATACGCATAGCAATCACTCTACTATTCTTCTATTTTGCTTGGATGAAATGACCGACGTGACTTTTATCAAGAATTCATATCACTATCAAAATCCTTAACGACAAGTTTACTATCTTCATAAAAATCTTGATTATCTAAGTTTTTAAGTCGACTGTTTGGTTATGCAATTAAAAATTGTAGAATATTCTAGAACAATTTGAAATTAAAAAGTATTTAAAAAAGAGAGGGATTTTTTGTTGTAAATTGATAGAAAATTTAGAATTTTTGTGGGTTTGCGCTTAATTGGAGGTAAAAAGTTTGGAATGAAATTGGGTCAGAAAAAGTATGGGATAAAAGTGAATAAGGTATTTACTGGCAATTCGCGAACAATGTACATGCAGCAAGACGTGAGAGGCGGCGTTGGTAAAGCCGGATTGAAATAATAGCCACTAGTCGGCTATAATGCGATGGTGGAGGCGGCTGGCAGGTGCACAGCGTGCTGCAATTGACTCCTCACTAAATAGCGCACACGCCAGGTGGAGGCGAGAAGCGCAAAAGCACAATGAATATCAAACGAACGCGCTTCGTGTTGTTGCGTGACTAGAAATCGTTTTGTGCCGCCGTTGCCGCCGCCGCCGCCGCCGTCGATATTGCCGGCGTTCTCCCAAAGTGGCCGTATCGTGCTACATTGTCGAACAAGCAATAAATTACGTATTGTCAATTTCCTCACTATTTCAAGCGCAAAAACTAATTCGAATAGTACAACTTTTTTCTGAAATACCAATTTGCATATCTAAAAGACGGCAAAACGAAGGGATAAATTATAGCGTATTGATGTGTTATCAAGACGTGGAAATCATTCGGGTGTTATGGATGTAATAGATAAGAAGGTGTGGTAAACATTAGGAAAATGAGAAATTTCCCTCTAGTCATCAAGAGCTATAGTATTATTAGTATGTGGTTTTCTAGTTGGGAAATTTATTCATCAAAGTTTGCTCCAACTTTCGCAAATTCATAATATTAACTTAACTATTATTAGTTGTAAAGTAACTATTTTATCATACACTTTACGGGTTGGAAATAAATACTGACATAAATGGTTGTTGTTAATTAATTTAAACTAAATATAAAGTTAAATGATTAAAATATTAGTTTCTGTCTGGAAAATTTAGAAAGAAAATTAATTTTCAAAATAAGTATTTTATGTATATTTAAAATTTCTAGGGAAATTTAGTGGATTTTAAAGAAATCTGGGGAGTTTAGAATAATTTCGGAAATATTTTTGATTTCTTAAATTTTATACTGCAATTGTCAGTTGATAGCAGTGGGATAACAACAAAAAACCAAGTATTGTATGTAAATTTGAAATTTAGGGAAATCTAGGGAAATTTATTGTGTTTCAGATAAATTTAGGGGAATTTTACGGATTTTCTAGGATTTGTAAAAATTTTATAATGCAAATGTTATTCACACGAAATAAGATAACCAAACTAAAATATTTCCTATACATACTTTTGAAATTGAGGGAAATCTAGGGAAATTTTATGGATCTTAAAAAATTTGGAGGAATTTAGGGGATTTTTTGGATTTATAAAATGTGTTTCTTGCAAATGGTTCTTAAAAGAAATGTGATAACAAAAGAAAATAAGTACTTTATGTAAATTAGAAGTTTAGATTATTCTAGGGAAATTTGGTGAATTTAATAGAATTTAGTGGAGTTTTTGGGATTTATAATCATTTTTTCTTGCAAATGTTTCTTAAAATAAATGCGATAACAAAAAGAAAATACGTACCTTATATAAATTTAAAGTTTAGATTAATCTAGGGAAATTTGGCGAATTTAGGGGATTTTTTTAGATTTGTGCAAAGTTAATCCTGTAAATGTTACTTAAAAGAAATGAGCTAACAAAAAGCTCGTAATGAATGGAAAGTAGATATTGAAAAATGTGTTTTCCAATAATAGACACTAGAATCCAATTCATTTACGTTTCGAATGACGTTGCATAAACTGTGGAAAAGAAATGAAAGCTAATCGCACACGTTATCTAAATGCCAATCGCGAATGAATTGCGGATTCGCAGCGAAATCTATCTATACGGTGGCGCTGTGCGGATGAATCTATCTATGCTCGGTGGTCGTGTTTGCCGGTGTGTTCAATATGAATGCGTTGCGCCTAGTTTATTGATGCAATGCGCGAACAAATCGGATATTAATTTCAGGCAAGCGCTGCTATAATACCTTTCAAAAAGGAAAACGCATTCGCATTCAATCCACTACCATTGCATTGACAGGACAAACGTTATCCTACTCACCGAACCCGTATCAATAAATCATATTCTAGTTGTTTTGATAAACATTAAATGATCGAAATTCTAATTGTTTACGTCTCATCTGCATTTACCTAAATATCCGTAATTAAAGCTTATAGGTATAACATACCATAGAAGTGACAGGACAATTTTAAGTGGCGCCAGATGCGGAATATTTACGAACTATTCCTATTTCCTCCTTATTTAACCTAATATCCCCCCATTTTTTTGGGTAATTACTAATATTATTATTTTTTATATAATTATCATATTAATTAATACTAATTTAAATGTCAAATTTACACTGGATTTTAAAAAAAGGCCAAATGCAACTTTTTGCGGGAAATTCTAAAAAATATATTAAAAACAATAACGTTTGTCATTTATTTTATTTAATTAGATTCGCATTTTCATTAAAAATTATGTAATTATGAAATTTATTTGTTATAATACTCGTAATGTAAATCACAATTATAAATTTGTTGATTTAAAATTTAGCACAAGTGTTACATTTCGTATTTTCGAATTAAATATTATTTAATATGCGTTGCCATGATTTCCATTCATTTTTCAAGGATTTTATGCATTGATACTCTTATCATTCAATGACTATGCAATATTTATCAATAATCCAGCTTATTTTCGCCATGCTTTCCATGAATTATTTATAATAAAATGAAATGTTATAAAACGATTTCGTAAATATACAAATGCTTAATTTAAGTACTCATTCGAAATTTGATACTCCTTTCATGTATTAAATTGTTTATTAATTTTTTACCCCTTTAAGGTGCAAGGATAGTAATAAAATAAATTATTATAAAATTACCCTCTCAATAATTCAACCTTTAATCATACTTAATTAAAAATTTATTGCTACACTCAATACTAAGTAGTTTTAAGTCAAATTATGCAAATTTATTATCCTTTCCAACTACTGCGTACATGCGCATCCTGTTTATCTTATCTTCACCCAGTCGAATGGCGCAAAGTGCACGTGTTAAGTATTAGTAAGCAACTTCATCGTCTTCTTGCATGCTTGTTTTACCGCTCGTATAACGTTTATATATTGTCGACATTGCAATAAACACGACGAGTAAGACAAATAATCCTGAAGCACAGGACATCCTGAAGTGCACATATGGTGCATGCCGTCATTTATATTAAGGATAATTAACTGAATGCACACACTGCACACGCTATCTACTTGACTAAATAGTTGGACGTGTGATATTCTAATTAAACGTGTTACTTTCTTAATTAAACCTCCAACTTCGTTGCAGGCAAATCACATTATAAATTAAAAGCCCAAAAATTCTAACCTAATAATTTTACGATGCGAAAATGCTGATAACATTTGAATTATTTACAGGTTATGTGAATCCTGTAACGCATTGTCATTTTCAGAAATCGTATTAGCAAACAATGAAATTTATGATGATTTTATGATTTCGCTCAAGGAGCGCGTAGCAAGTTTGAGAGGCGTCGTAAAGTTTGACATAAGCCCGCAACGTTTCATCGAAAAGGGGGCGGCGGAATGTCATAAAATGTACAAATATGTTGGGATATCTAGCGGTGCGCGTATTATCTGCAAGATTATCCTTCATCCTTCGGCCGATGATGAACTCGGACAGGCGGTTGGATGATATGCGTCCTTAAGCGAAATAACAAAATAGTTTCCGGAAACAATTCCAGAAATGTCCATTTTCACTCATATATCCTGCAGGCTTTAAACGTCTATTGCAATGCGCACAATAAATTACATTTGATGCCATGAATAATTGTCTAATCAGGCGAATGATTAATTACTAATTTAAAACAACGAATAAATTAGTTTGATTAAATAGTTGAGAATTAATTACGGAACAATTTAATTAGCAAAAATTCCGCAAACTTAATTAAAGTAATTCATTAATAATTTCGGGCTATTCATTACGTAATGCGGCAATTGCAAGGATAATTAAAGCGGTAGAATAGAATATCATTTTTGCGAATGCGCGCCGTTTGAGTGGCATTCAAGTGGGAATTTAAGACGCTATTATTGTCTTGCCGCCCCCGAATCTTACTCAAAGCTGGGAATAAATACAACACGGGTAGGAAATTCTTTGAGCGAAACTTCAGACGACTAGAGTCGGGATGCATTAAGAAATTGGATTAATTAAATGTTACGAAATGGGACAGTTTAAAGTGAGAGTATTCCTGCTATTCCTTCGGGATTCCTGCATCATGTGCGCGTAACGTGCAGATTTAATGTTCAACTCTACCTTCGTACATACAGTGAGGCCTAAATATTTGCGTAATTAATTAGTTGTTGGTGTTTTCCTGTACACGTCTCGAACGTTCTGAACGTGTTAGCAAAGCATTGAGGCATCGAGGACAAAAGCCACTCGTCGGCGGCAGAGGTGGCAAGTCTAGAATTGTATGCGTAAAGTGATGACGGTGACCGCATTGCCGCCCCCGTCAAGCGACCGTGACCACTTGTGTGAACCAATACAGCGAATCGACTTTGCGGTTACAATTAGATTACATCGCTGGATGAAGCTGTTACGGCAACAATGCTTCCGTCGCCTTCCGATGGGTTTAAAACTATACAGAGCTTCTGCCGCCGCCGCCGCCACCGCCATACAATGCCGCCTCTAATAGGATAAAACTTGTACTATGCCAACTTACTACACATATAGGGTTAATATATATATAGATGTGTGTATATCTTTGGCGAATGCGAATTGAACATGAAAACTTTTAATCTTATCAGTTGAGTTTCACTGAGTGCTTTTACCGCCCCTATGCGCAGTTTATGTGTTCGCCACCACCACCGCCGCCGTCGCTGCAAGATGTATAACAACTATATATGTAATTTATAATACGTTGGATAAACTATTGTGTTCGGTACGAGGCAACAAATTGATCCATGTCAAGGATCTTCAAGTTTTTAAAGTTTTAGTAAACTCTGAAAAGTTTTATGCTTCTCTTGGCAACTTTACTTCGCATTTTCTTTGAAGCGTGTTTATGTTCTTTATGCTTTTAAAGTACAGGCTTTCTTGGTAATTTAATTAATTATTAATTAATAAAATTTCAAATATAAAAATTACCCCTTTGGGAACGATAATTTCAAGTTTATGCGGTTAAAATAATATCGGGGATTTTTAATGAGGGATGTATGCATGGAGGCGGCTGAATGTAACACATGCAGATAAAAATTATGCGCACGATCCGCCGCTTCTTTTGCAACCACTTGCCATTCGCAGACGGGGTGGCAAAGTGCTTGGTGAAAAAGTCGAAGGAACTATTCTGGACGAAACGTGACAAGTTTTACTGAAACATCTAAGCGAATATCGACGACGACGACGGCGGTGGGAGGCGGCGGCGGGAATACAGTGAACAAGCACGAACCCTCAGCTTCACGCGCAGCCCTAGCGGGGTGAATTTACGGCAAACTTTGGCGGAAATGATGTTAAAACAATATTACAGCACCGCGACGACGGGCGGCAGACGGCGGCGGACGACGGCGTATGCAAGGAATATTTAATCGATCTGATACGCAAAATGCTGCATTCCAATTAGATTTTCCTACAAGTTTCTTCGCGCTTTTTTCCTCGAGCCTTCGAGACATGCACGCAAGGTTGCATATATTATGGAAGTCATAAAATTTAAATTATCCATCGCAAGAGGGCTGTACTTTTAATGAGAAAAATGTAAAATAGTATTTTTAAACTTAAACCAAAAAAGCCAACGACAAAACCTTATTCATAACATATTGCATTAATTAATTTCACTTATGAGGAAAAAATGAGTTAAATGCGAATAATTTCGCATGTAATGTTCTATTAAGTCGTCAATCAAACTATTCCTTAAGTAGTCATTACAAAAAGGCATTATTAAATTATCCTTTCACGTCCTCCTGTCCAGTGCAGCATGAGCCCTTCAATTTAAATATTTGCACCCTGCACCTTTTCATGAAAATATAAAATTATTACGAAGCACTCGCAGCGCAAGCGTTTGCTGTGTTGGTGCATGGCTGGCAGGAGTTATATATAGTTAGTGGAACAAGTCAACCAACAATCAAGCGCATATCCTATCTATCATTACGTAGCGTAGCGTAACATAACCTAAAAGCTGGCAACGCTGGCAACAGTGGCAACGGTGCACGATGTGGAACGTTACAAGTTTAATAGCTGGCTTAATTATTGGAGCGTTTTGCATAATATGTAAGCACGGCCGACGAAAAGTGAGAACACCTCGATGCATGCATGCACGAGCAACGCAGGGGAGCGAGAAGGAGAGAATGAGTAGTCAACGTCACAGTCGCAGCATGCGCGTATCCAATGACTTTATAAAGTGTATCTGCATGCATAATTTATCGCTATGCACTTTTAACCAACAGACCAGGAGGCGACGCCTGCGCCGCCGTGTTTGAACGCATTCGTTCAAACGGTGCACGGCAAAACGAGGAAATCCTGGAAAAGTGTAAAACGTGTACGTAGTACGTTGTGCAAAAAGTATTGCAAACATTAAAGTGGAGCGGCGCAGGAGATAAGGATAAAAAATGCACGGGCAATAAGGATAACAAATTTCGAGGAGCGGGAAATAAATGTTAAAAATAAAACAACGGACGAGCAATGCGTTTTTGCAATTAAGTGAATATTTTATGAGTCACGTAATCCTGATTGCATTTACTGCAATTCGCCTTTGTTTTCCGCGTTTTACTAAGTTTAAAAAGGCTGATGTGTTATCTCAGGTTGTTACTAAATAATTTGCACCGATAAAACATATTTAATGAGCTGATATTTCTCGTTAACTCATGTACAATTTAAATTTTTGCATAACATCCAAAGCAACATAAATAGCTTGTATAATTACGCATGATTAAGATTTTTAATTATATGTTTATTACCTTATGCTAATCTGAAATTCTGTATACTAATAATATCTCATGTAAAATTTAATTTATTTGTATAACCTCAAAAAAACATAAAATAGCTTTCATATTTACGGTATTTAATTATAGACGCATTCTAGTCTTAAATTGAATAAATATAACCTAAAATATTTCATTTTTTCTCGTCGTAAAATATAATGTTTCTAGATAACCTCAAAAACAAGATAAAATAACTCAATAATTACAAAATTTAATTAAACATTTGTCGAGGCATTCTAACCTTAAATTCTGTAAACATAACCTAAAATCTTATGTAAAAACTATGATTCTACTTAACCTCAAAAATAAAATCAAATATCGTACATAGTTATATTTGATTAAGACAATTACACGTTTAACGACGTTTTCTAACCTTAAATTTAATAAATATAACCGAAAAGAATATCAAAATTAAAAGTAAATTTCAGATAAAATTAAGCAAATAATTAATAAAAACGTTTAATATTAAATAAACGTGGCATTTATTAAATAGAAATGCCGAAAACAATAAATATTTCATTTTTCCTCATGGTAAAATCTAATTTTCCTACGTAACCAAGAAAATAACAAAAAATAGCTTACATAATTACGATATTTAATTAGAGATTTATCGACTCGATCTAACCTTATATTCCATAAATATAACCTAAAAATATTTCATTGAGAGATATAGATCTTTTCATGCAAATTAATTAAAAGCGCAATTTATTGAATAGAAATACTAGATAACTAATAATTTTAGATTTCCTTATGATAAAATATAATTTTTCTACATAACCTCAAAAACAACATAAAATAGCTTCGATTAATCGACTCATTCTAACCTTAAATTCCATAAACATAGTCCAAAATTATTTCATTAAGAGATGTGCTTCTTCTGATGAAAAAATCTTTCTAACCTCAAAATTAATAAACATACCCCAAAAAGATTTCAAGGTTATACGTAAAATTCAGTTAAAATAAAGAAAATGCTTAATAAAAGCGTTTAATATTAAATAAAAGACGGCGTTTATTGAATAGAAATACGCTTCACGAAAGATTTGATATATTCGAAAAGTTTGCCTCGTTCTTCTTCCGTACTTGAATTCATGCGCTGCCAACTAAAAGAAAAACAAAGAGAGCAAAACCTCAGCGCACTATAAATAAGCGGGAAAACGAAGAGGGAAGAAAGTTTTGGCATGCTTCCTTAAATCGCAATTTCAGTGCGCACGGCCTCGTTGCGGAATTAAATCAAAATAGAGGGCGCTCGCGCATATGCGCCAACTTCCCGTCAGTGTGAGCGAACGAGGGGGAAAAAATAGCGACCACAACTAACAGCACAACACAAGTATTCGTCCGAGGGTGAAAAGCACAAAAAGTAAAACAGACGCGCAAACTAGCGGGCCAAAGAATTCCAAAGTATTGTGTTGCATCCTATTGCGGACGACAAGGATAACGTACCACACCGGAAGTGACCGAATACGGTAAATAATTGCACACGGTTCGCAAATCCTTTGTAATCTTTCTCCCGACTTTTTTTTCGCTTTCCTGCGTGCTCGTTTTTTTTCCGATAACGATTGCGGTTTGAGAAAAATGTCATAATTCATGCAATAACCGCAATAAATCGTACGCATTGTCCTTAAATATTCCTGATGCGACGTACAATTGAAGAAAGGAATCTATTTTTTTTTCGGGCGGCGGCACGAGTGAAGGAGAAGTAGAAGAAGAAGAACAAATGCTGATTTATAGCGTGAACGGCTGTAGAAGTTGAGCTATGCAAGTCTAATGTAATTAAAATCTGAACGCCTGGCGGCAGCACCGGCAACCGCGCAACGAGTGGCAACGCTGTACGAATAACAATTAGAATTAGCTTCGCACGCTGCGTGATATTTATGGTGATTTTATTAAGACCGAAGGATGAATAGACAACAAAATGAAGACTTATCTTTACGACTATTGAAAGCATAAGCAGAAAACTTGAGAGAAATGGGAAAAATTGTAAGAAAAGCATGGATAAAGTGTAAATAATCTAGATAAAAGTTTTTCAATCAATGTTTAATTAACTCATCACTAAGAAACGTGATAATTGAATGACAAAAACATCAATTATTTAAAGTCTAGGAATAGGAATCGCAATTAATTTTAATGAGTTTGAATAATTACGTTTACTAATTACGTTTATTATGCTTTTTGCATGTAATCAAAGTCTCGTTTTTCCGTTTGACTCATTGACTGAGTTTTTGTGTTTCATTCAATGAGTGACGAAAAAAAACGCGCGGCAGACATGCGACGAAAAAATTAATTCGTCATTAATTAAGTTGTGATTCGGCACAGTCGCTTAATGCGTTCGGTCGTCGTGTTTTAATAAACGTCATTGGCAAAACGGACGACGAATCGATCAGTGCGAATTTCGTGTATTCGTTTCACGCAGAAAAAACAGCATTCGATGGAAATGGAATGGAAATGAACGTGAATGGCTAACAAATTTCAAGTGTAATGAATTTGAAATGGTAATAATTTTGAATTTAAAAGTTGGAAGTAATGGAAAAACAAATTCTAATGGGAAATATCATTTCGAGTATCAAATAGAGTATAAAACGTTTAATTGTTTATAAATAAAAATATTTATATTTCATTTGATTATTATCGATATTTAAAATTAACAAATACCTATAACTATTGAGACATTACATTTTATATACTTTAACGAAAAGCGGAATAAAAATTTGATATAATTACTGTGGTACCTTGACATACGAGTACCCCAACATACGAGTTTTTTGAGATACGAACTAAGAAACGAACGATATTTTGCTTTGAGAATGTATTAGTGGCATTTCAATTAATTTCGAGGGGAAAAATTGCTTTGAGATGCGAGCGATTTGAGTAACGTTTCGAAACGAATTAAACTCGTATGTTGAGGTAGCTATGTATATAATTATCTACTTTATTGTTTAATAAAATATTATGTATTTACAGTATGTAAAAGTCGAAAATTGCGTCTTATGGTCCAACCCTTTAAGAAAATGTATCGAAATGCATCTTATATGTACCGTTAATATTTTGTGAATTACGAATTTACCTATATTTTGTATAGAACTAAATATTTCTGGTGGGTGTTAAATTAACAATAATTAAAGTTTAAAGTAAAAATTTTTTGGTATGCGTTTTATCATAGATTCAACAGCATTAAAACACTATTTGTATCCAAAATTGGCTTGAAATATGACACACAAGCTCATTTGATTTTGGTAATTATATATTAAACTGTCATCTCTGTTTACTGGTCACTATTACAATAGATTGAGAGCATTAAAGCAGGTCACGGGATAATGCCTCGTTGAATTTGTTCACATACCAGTGCTAATGATAAAATTGAAATTACATATTAAAATATAATTGGTATTTTTACAAGATATTTGAATAATGTAGATACTAAACATTAATTTTTCATTTTATTTTTTATAAGCCCATGATAATGCTTTTGAAACCGAATTACTAATAAAAGATAAACTGGAAATGCTAGTTTTAAGTTTTACAAATGAAAAACAAATTTAATTTACTTTTAGAGTTTAGTTAAATGAAGTTTGGTTTTGAATAATGTTTGATATTTGATGTTATAACAACAATATTACTGCATCAGTATAAATTAGACATCTATAAATATAAAGCAAAGTATGTATTTTGCTCACTTCAAATCTTTGAAACACTACGGATTTTCAAGCGGTTTTCAGTATATCAATTAGTGTATATGTTGCAAGGTTGTAAACACATAAAAAACGTAGACTTGGATAATAGCTTAGAAATAAAGAAAATGCTATTTTATGTATATTGGGCTGCCTATCCGGGAACACCCCGAAAAACTTCGGTCCAAAATTAAAAATGCCAAAACAGAACAATCAATTGGGTAGAGCGATGAACAGAACAAAGAGAATGCGAATAATACGAGGAAGTATTTCTTTGGGTTTAATTGCAATAAATCAATTAAATATAAAGATGATCCACGAGTAAGATGATTATTGAATGTCCATATTGCTCTTCAATAAAATGGAAAAATGAATCTAAAGTAATGTGTTATTTGAGAGGAAAAATAAATATTGGCGATATAT
>JARJDV010007876.1:0-36731 GCA_030264675.1 Anaulacaspis nigra | reverse complement strand
TCAGATCAAAATAAAATTTATATTTTCGTAAACTACAATTATTAATTTATTGATTTCCAAAATTTTCGTAAATATCAATATTTAAGTTTGCGACAAAATCCGACGTGGAACCAGTGTGCAGCGTCTACCCAGTTTTCAAGTGTGCATTGTTTAGCGTCACCCACTTGTGGCTTGAAGGAGATTTCCTTATGAACTGACTTGAAAGTCAACGTGTTAATGTTGTTATCGTTATCGGTAGTCTAATTATGATAAACCATCGATTATTAACGTTAAATGAACAACTAATAAATGTGAAAATTCACAACTTTACTTCTTTCATGTTTTAATATCATATTGCTTAAAATGTTAGTTATCTTAACTGCATAATTAAAATTTTAATTAAATGGGTAATTGGCTCTTTTAAATGAGTAATCCTTTATTCAGATTGTTGACTACAACTGGGAAAAGAAGTCATTGATAAACAATAGAAAATCACATAAGAATAAAAAAAAATGCAAGTATACAACAGCCTTATCCTAAATATCCATCTTATTGCTTCTTGCTATCTATTATAAACCGTATGAAATCCACTTGAATGTCGACCGATGTCTTCTTATGAAACTTGTAAGTTGAAGGCAGGTCGTACCGTAACTCGGCAAGGACTTCCCCGTGCGCATTGGCTGCCTTTGCGACTTTCAGTACATGATTCCTGTCAACAAGCGTTTTACGCGTATTAGCCGTAATTGCAAACGCATCTGCAGCATCATCATGATGAGTGTCATTATAAAGCAATAATCCTTAAACAAACACAATAGTGCTCGTCAATCAAGTAAACTGCATGTATTTTCAGTTATAAGTTATACCTGGTCGACGTTTTGTGTAATGAGTACACTACGTTATTTGTTAATTGAAGAGCGCGTTCCAGAAACTTCATATCTATGCCCGCATTGTTCTTTGTTCCAAATGGAGGATTCATTATGACAGTGTCGAAAAAACCATTAAATCTAAACTCAAATTAAATGGAAAACATCTTTTGTCATAATTTAAGTTCGCCAATTACCTCTCGTTAATTGGATTTATAACATTACATTGGATAGCATCACAGTTGTTGACCTCCTGCTCTTCTAGATTTGTCCTGAACACATCAAGAGCGTGACCGTCGATTTCGAATGCAGTGACATGAGCTGCATCAAGAATGGCAGCACCAATTGAAAGTGCCCCACAACCACTCCCTAAATCAGCCACACATTTGCCTTCAAAATCCCCATATTGGCTCTGAAATTATGTTTATAAAATGTTTTGAAGAATTAGATTGGGTGTAACTTACTTGAATTGTGTACAACATATGAGAGCCTAAATGTGGAGGTGTGACATATTGCTCTAGTTGTACTTTTGGTGATTCAAATTCTTCAATGCCCTGTAGCAACTCCTCTAGATGTCTAAGTTTCATGCATGGATACATTCTATTTGATATTGTCAAAACGTGGCAGAACTGGTAGAATAAGATTACCAAATGATGAGTCCTGTGAAATGAAGTAGCCTGTTGATTGTGAATTAGCTGTTTGTAAAGCACTTCGTTGAGCTGAGTTTAAAGAGTGTGCTTCAGTGTTGTTGGAGCCAAGTACAGGTAATGCACTACTATTTAGTGTTGAAGCAACACCCTGCTTTAACAGGAGCTGCTTCTTTAACTGGAGCTCTTCTAAAATCTTACGATTTGTTAATTCTGCGGGAGAAAAAGAAATGAACACGTCGAAAAACGAATCTTGTATGAAATATTGGCTGTGATAAAATAAGCAAGTGAATATCAATAGCACGTTTTTAGATAAAATAAATTAGTATATTACCTCTTTGCGCATTAACAGGCGGGAAAGCCATTAAAATGATTAAAATTATTTATTAGATTAGCTTGAAAACAAACCAAAACAAACTTTACATTGGCCTTTTTCTTAGGTTATGAATGGATCAGCTAGTCCTCATTTATAGAGTAAAATATGTTGCCTATAACATGAATTCTTTTAAATTAAATTAGGCACTAATTTGATTAATCCAAGTATTATCATCGTTTATCAACATGGATATAAATTCGAGTAATAATTAATGAACAATTTATTATTTATACTAATATAAAAGTTTCTAGGTCGTGTTGCGAAGACAGGTGGTTATCGTTATGAAAAAGAAGCGACTTATGTTGGCGGTTGGAATAATTCTGGGCAACGTGAAGGAATTGGACACTTGCTCTTTAGTGATGGTACAAGATATGATGGTGGATTTGTTGATGGAGTATACCATGGTTTAGGTATTCTTCGTTTTCCTGATGGTTCCAAGTATGAACTTTTGCTAAGTTATGGCCACAGCAGAACTTATCTTATTTTTTAGATATGAGGGAGAGTTTTCAAATGGTTGGTTTCATGGCCATGGAGTTTTTTGGCGTGCAGATGGAATGAAACATGAGGGAGAATTTCGGGGAGGAAAATTATGGGGGCTCGGATTAACTACTTTTAAAGATAATACTAACGGTTTTCCTCGATGCGAAGGCTACTTCCAAGATTGTCGTCTTATTAGAAAGAAGAAATGTCCAGAAATTGTTCAACGTGCTCAGAAAATAACTTTTATGGCACGTGAACAATTTGATGAGACATTATAATCAATAATTAAACTACTTTTAGTTGCTGATGTGCAACATGTTGCATATACTATGAATGCATGTTTCCATGCTGTTCATTCCTAACCTAGTTATTTTAGTTGTAGTGGTCAGTTGGGTCAGTTTTAGTAGTGATGTGTTGATCAGTAGAAAGAATGTCTTTTAAGAAATTAAACACCAAAGTGTACCAGAAATCTGGTCCAGTGATTACTCCCGATTATATTTACTGGAAGAAATTAGGGGTATGTATAATTACCACGCAATAATATTGCATGGAACTTACATCAACAAATTGCAGGTACCAGTTTTAGTTAAAGAGTTTGGTACTATAGATTACATTGATTTCTCACCAATTGAACCACATTACTTTGCCGTAACTTGTTCAGTACGTGTACAAGTTTATAATCCAATTACCAAGCTTGTGGTAAAGAATCTATCAAGATTTCGTGAGAATGCCTATGGTGCTGTATTTCGTAATGATGGAAAACTCTTATGTTCAGGCGGTGAAGAGTCTGTTGTCAAGCTATTTGATGTGGCTTCAAAAAGTATGCTAAGGTAAGATAAAACAATCTTTATTTATACTTATGTGTATTCAAACATGGTTCAGCTCTGGGTTTTGGTTGAGGTAAAGTGTCTTTCAAGAATTTCAGTCTGTATTCCATACGAGGGATTTTTTCTGGAATGCATGTATGTGCTTTCTGTATTGGTACATTTTTACATTTCCATGTAATCACATCACATGTTTCAACAGGTGGTTTACACTTAGGTTTTAGATCTGGTTCAATCTTATGTTCCACATACACATATTTGTACTCTGACTCTAATGTATTGCGTGGATCTTGACGATCAAGACTCCAATCATATTTCTTTTGCTCTTTAAGTCCATATTGGGTTAAATTACCAAAGTTTATAAGCATGTCTTGTGGTTGCTTTCGTCGTTTTGCCAGACATTGTGGAAAGAGTCCGTATTTCAAGTGATTAAGTGTTGTAAAATTGTCAACATACTTATACAGTTCGTAATCAAATAATACTTCTGGAATTAGTCCTCGCGCCTTGTATTGTTCATGAATCTGTTTTACATGGTCAATATTTACCACTTTGGGGTAATAGGATGCTTGTACTGTCGTTTCATATGATCTAACATGTTCCAAAGGATCATAGTGTTTCAGCTTCAGTCCCATTTGCACAATAATTTTAATAGTATATGTCTAATTGAATTCTTTGTTGTAGATTATTTAAGGGACATGAAGGACCTGTACATCGAGTTCTATTTGTGGCGAATCAACCGCAGATAGCTTCGTTTTCTGACGATAAGACTGTGAAATTATGGGATATTCCAAGCGAAAAGGATGTACTCACATTTAGTGAGCACACTGATTATGTTCGTGCTGCAGCTGCATCCCCTGTCGTCTCTGACATTATCCTTTCTGGCGGATACGATAATATGGCAAAAATGTATGACATTCGTACAAATCAGAGTGTCATTAATGTAAATCACGGTGCACCGATTGAATCTTTATTGTTTCTACCTAGTGGTGGGTTGTTTTTAACTGCGGGCGGTACTGACATTAAAGTCTGGGATACATTCGCTGGTGGTAAATTATTGGGATCTATTTCTCAACATCATAAAACCATCACCTGTTTGCGAATGGCAACGGATAATAAACGATTGCTTTCGGGTAGTTTGGATCGACACGTTAAGGTTTATGATATCTCTACATTTAAAGTGGTTCACACGCTGGATTATCCTAATGCGGTTTTGAGCTTGGGTGTGTCAAAGAATGATGACACACTTGTTGCTGGTTTGGTGGATGGCATGGTTTCAATTTCCAGAAGGGAAGAAGATAAAACCAACGATGAGGACGCGGAGAAAAAAGCTATAAATTATAAATATGCAACTAATACCCATGCAAAAGTCGACTTAGTCGTACGTGATGAAGAAAAGCAAAAGCAGGCTAAACATGATATTGCACTTAGGAAATTCCAGTACTCAAAAGCTTTAGATTTAGTGCTGCTGAATTATGTGGCGAATAAAACGCCGGAAGTTACAGTTTCTGTCATGCAGGAATTGATAAGACGTAAAGCATTGGCCAGAGCATTTGCTGATCGTGATCAGAAATCGCTTTCTCAGATTTTACGTTTCTTTATTAAAAACGTAGCTGATTACAGATTCACCAGAGTGCTGATGAATGTGATTAATATATTTTTGGACGTTTACGATGTAAAATTACACACGTTGCCTGCTGATGTACTGATATTGATTAACCAGCTGAACTTTGTGCTTAAGAAAGAATCAGAGTTGGGCGAATCGCTTGCTGAATTGCAAGGTGCCATGGATTTAATACTTGCTGCTTCCAATGCTGCAAGTGATATGAATCTGATTCAGGAAACACCAATAATGACTCTTGCTCCTAGTATAGAGGCGCAAAAGAATTTAGTTGTAAATTTAACATAATATTAGATATATATTAATTGTTTAGTACATATTTTGCTTTACATTTCAACAGTTAATGTAAAATATAATTGTGATTTCAAGTTTTCAATGTGTTGATGTTATCAATCTTGCCCTGTATTAATTCTAATACTTTATACAGGTGTTCTAATTCATTTGGAGTCATATTGAGAGTGGCCTTCTCATTTTTATTATTATCTAAGTCTGAAAGAGATAATTGCAGGGTTCCTGATGGCTGTGGAGTAATTATTCCTGGCAAATTCTTTGAAGAATGTGTTTTTAAGTGTAATGACCAAGTAACATGGTCAACCTTTTTTCTTTTATCCAAGTCACCAAATTCTTTATTGGTTGCAGTGGTCCAAATTTTTACAAATGCTTTTGCTTTATCAGCATTTAGTTTGAGGCTTTCTTCAAGGTCTCTTTGTAATTTTAGAGGTTTTAGAATGATCAGGCTTGACTTTTTGTAGATGTGAAGTATGCTTTGTACAAGAAGTAAGAGCTGTTCATCTGAATAATGTATGGCCTTGTTTATTTCAGCAAGATCGTCAATTGCAACAGTTTCTTTACTAATGAGTAAGTCCAATATGTTTGTAAATGATTCCAATGGAATATCATTGATCAATAAGGATGCTTCAAGCAATCTACAATTATAGTTTTTAGTATTACTCAGTACTAAGATAGTGGTATTACCTTTTATTAACTGATATCCAAGTGATGGGCATGTTGGGTAGGTCCTCAATATAAGTAATTAATTCATGTAAACAAACTATAGAAACACTGTATACAATTGTGTGAATTGTGTACAATCACATGAGTGGATACGAATGAAGATATGCGAGGTCATTCGAAGATTTAAGGTGGGAAGAATTTAAAATGGAAAGTTCTTTTATCAATAGTCTATAAACTATTTATATAGTTTTTATCTGTTGGTCCACGGGGAGAACACATACTGAAACCATACTGATTACAACGACGTGACCCATGCAGCACGTTTGGTTGCCGAGTTATGAATTTGCAGTTTTTATAGATAAATAAAACTAACTCCTAAACGTACTCACCCGTTCGGTTCAAATTTGGTCTAAAGGCAGACACTCTGCTGGCTATACGGATTTATTATGCGTACCTCCATTACGACATTTTCGTAACATGCCTACCTTCTAAACTTATCAACGAAAAATTTAACTTAGAAACTACTGCACATGGAGGGTTGTAAATAGTAGCCGATACTTGTTGGTCTGCACCACACCTCAAAATGTGAACCCTCCCTTTTCTCAAGTGCCAAGTTACGGCCATAAATCTCTAAAAATACAAGGAAAATTGAAACAACTGTAAAATTATTTACAATTTAGGTGGAATATTATTAAAAAATCACACATCTACCGGCTCAGTTTAGATTTAAAGGTGCTTCGCTAGTTGAGGCAAAAATTAAACTGAAACTACTTTAAGAAAAATCATATGACATATTCAACTTTTAATTTAATTTCAGCAAAATGGTTAGAGACGCGATGGTAAAACACTGGCTTAATAGTCATGAGGTCCCGGGTTCGAATCCCGGCCAAGTGTTTTTAATTGTTTAATAACCTGATAATAAATAAACCATAAGTATAACTGGTCACAAGGTAGGGAGTACTTCTTAAGTAAGGTGGTCATTTAATTGTTCATGTTCAAATCAACCATATTGGGTGGATGTATTGCTTCAAATGACGTCAATAACGGAGATCTGTTGTTAACGAAAATCGGGAATGGGGAGGCAGTCCCAGGTCGGACTCCACTCGAGCGAAGCTTGGGGCGGGCCGGAATCTCAATACAAGGGATCTCAATAGTTACAGGCTTCGAAAATTAAAAATGGGGCCTTGTATGCATGCGGGGGCCCTTTAAAGGTACTTACACTACCACATAGTCTATCACATAGTGTAAGTACCTCGTTTAAATTTAAAATCCAGAACTGTTGCACATATTCTGTTACAAGAATTTGATCTTGGTTTTATAGTATTAAGTTCGTTTAAACTACAAACGTAAAACGGACTTACCGTTCCCAGGGATCGAACCCGAGACACTCAGACCAATTCCATGGACTAGAGCAACTAGGCCACCAAATGTCACTGCCTGGACAAAATGCGATATTAGTTCAATTGAAAACAAAGCAAAACCCCCGAACTCCTGGGTCAAATGCTTGCGGCAGTATTGAAAGGTTGTTAACAGTCTAAAACAGTATAAAAAATACAGTTCATACAACAGTTTTAAAATAGTTCAATTATTTTTATTTCAGACCTGTTTTGACTCTTATTAACGATAAATAAGAAAAAATTATCCCAAAGAATACCAACTTCGGAGACCAATAACCCAATTGCAAATCAACATATTTTATCTAAACTTAAAATCACAAAATTAAAGTAATGATTCTATTAGCTTAACACGTGTTCTATTAAACATTCATTTTTTTCATTTAGAGGGGATATATTTGTAACATTTCGTAAAATAGATTTGTTTTTTCATATAGGAGCGGTAAAATCTTGTGTAATTCACATATTTTTCTCGGGTTAAATATACACATTTAACATTATTACATGTATTTAATTGATAGTCCATGCCTTATCCTCCATACTAACGACAATTGCCTGTTCAATTTGACTTTGCAAAAATATCAAGGCTTCTTCATCACCCTCCACTTGCAATTTACCATCGTTATTTGCTGCTAAATCATCATCCCTGTGTCGATCATTCTAAAAAGTTGAATGGTAATAATAAATATCACAATACGTTCAATGTCGTGATTGAATTTAAATTACCTCATGTCGAATATTGAAAACGAGCTTAGCATTTGTAACTTTAGGAACCGATATAATTTCATCCAAATCGAGAATCCATTCAAGATCCCATGGACCCCATAAACGACATTTATTCACTTTCAAAACGTGCCTAGAAATACGTATTAATTTCATTTTCATTCTTAACATGCTATGTAATACTTACTCTAATGTAATTATTACAATCGCACGACCCATTTTGTCAATACTTGCATGCGTCCAATAAATATCATCTTTGAATCGACCACCCATCAAATTTTCCATCAAATGATACCCCATTGACTCATATATACTAAATGGTCCCAAGCCGAGATATCTATTACTATATCGAGTCAATCGCTGATGGCATTTCAAGGGTTCTCCCAGAAGAGATGCGCGTTTCAATGCCTCCATTGCCACATGCACACTATTCAACTTATCATCCGGATGTCTCGTAAGAAGCGAAACCAGAGCTTTTCCCGTTCCTCTGAAAAACATTTCCCCATCCGATTGGCCACCATTCATGTTGGAATTACCCTTTGAAGTAATTATCTGATTCAGCGCGAGGATAACGCCAGGATTGAAATTGCGTAGACTCCAATTGATAATCTTTGGCATTGATTGGTGGTGCAACAGCTGATGATATGGAGGTAATCTTCTCGCAAAATTATGCTGACCACTTAGCATTTCCAAAATGCACTGCTCAAGTGCAGCTGAGGACATGTTAATATGTCCTAGTAAGCATCGAAGGGAATACATCAAATTACTGCTCTTCTCGGCTACATCATGAATGTATCCGGTTATTGGTGGATTAACTATTTGATACACACCATAAGGATTAACAAGCACTTGCAATCCAAGTACTTGTGCATAGTATTGTTGCAAGAAGTTGATTTTAAAATGTGCGGTAACCAGTTTGCAAATATGCCGCAAACTTTTGCAATGTACTTGCGACAGTTCCAAATTCACAATTTTATGATTGACTCCCTCGGAAGGCATATACGGAGTCATATTCGACGGGAAAAAGTAGCCATGGCAGCGATTGATCGAGGTTTTAAGTTTGGTGGACTGTGATTGAGATGTTTGAACGCTTAAGAGTATATTGGTTGACGAGCACTTCAACTGTTCCACAATAAGGCTATTGTGCTTCAACAGTTTCGATTTGCGCGTCTTATTGTTTAGTATTCTTGCCATGTCTTTGCGAAATTTGTAGGATGGCAAGCCGGGTTTAAGGAAATCTTCTAAATCCTCTAACAGTTGACTTTGTAAGTTGAGTTGAAAGTCTTTTACAGTAATCTCGATATATTTTATTATACTACCAGACTTTAGAATGGAGAAGTTAATGAAAGGCGTCTTGATATTGTCTTTAGTTAAATCATGTACGCCCATTGACAATTGGTTCAAGACAATCGCTTCTTGATTCATTAGGCTCTTGTTATCTACTTGAATATTTTGAAGTCTCAGATTGAAGAACACATTGTTTAAGCTTTTTCTACACTGTACATACACAGCTGGGTTATAATTCCGACGTAATTCGGCGAAGAATGGTTTCAACATAAACATCTTTTCGAAATCAATATGTACATAATCTTTCAACTGGCACCTTTTTTGATTTGACTTGTACTTATCTTCAATCCAAGATGCCAATTCCAACGTTAATGTTTTCCATTTATGTCCAATATTTACTTCCCATGTAGCTGGACAATCATTCAATGACAAGTACAGATGCTCCTTGTGTTTATGCTGCTCCTTATTTGTAAATAATGAAACGCCCAGGCCCTTAAATGACACCAAAACTTCAGTTTGCGCCACTTCTGCATAAGTTTTTTGCAAGTATTCACTGAACAGCAGTTGATCTTGCGAAAACAGCAAAACTCTTTGATTGGTATTGAATTCTCTATACAGCAACCAGTATACAATAAGTTTATCTTTGGGCTTTTCCTTGGATTTAGCTTTCGAAGAAGTTTTACTCTCTGGAATTGAAGCACTTGAATCGGAATCCTCACTGGAGGAGATAGTTGTTGTGCCATTGCCAAAATTGATTCGTTCCTGTCCATTTTGGAATCGTTCCATTATTATTGATTTATCAAGATCCAAAAGGAATCCGTTCGAAGATTTATTATTATACACATTCCATACGAGTAATCTGTTCTTGCATGGATCATCCCAAGTGTATAATAATTCATGTTGAGGGCTAAGAAGTGTGACTTGATTTATGTTCTGCTGCTGCAACTTAAGGAAGAAGTCCTGGCACGTATTTTTGATAAGTAAGGGTGCATCTCCGTATTCGTAGTTGCTGAATGTAACTTTGAATGGGCTATCTGCACCACCAGTGACACAAACAGTTAATGCGCTTGGAATACCCTTGTCCAACTTTATTAAAGTTTTATGGCGTTGAGAAAAGTGAAATGCTTGCGAATTTCCGGTTTTCTGATCCTGCAATTTCACATACATTTGATAGCTATTTGTCTCAGGCCAAAACGCAATCTCCTGCCCGATATTCAAGTCAATCCATAAATCTGTTTTCTCATTGTGCTCCATGAAGCGTAACTTTTTGTTGGTCTGATTCGAGACGAGGAAACATGGTAGCAATGTGATAATTTTCGTCATGGGACACATTTCTGATAAGGTGATTTTAAGCAAAATCGAATAACGCTTCCTACGCACAACATCTTTACATACAATTAATCCTGTTGTTCCAGCGCAATCCAAGCCGAATTCGTTTGAAAATTCGGAATCGTATACCTTAAGTTTCAAAGTTTGTCTTGTGTGTCGCTTAAAGCTAAAGAGAATGATATCTTCGTTTGCATTTGCTGAAGGATTAGTTTTATACAACGTATTTGTTGATGTCGCTTTCAGTTGAACTGAAAGTTGCGTCTTGTTGATGATCCAGTACGATGTAAAGAGCAACAACTCATAATAGTCTTCCCTTTCTGCTTTGATATTCAGCGGCAAATTATTGATATCTGGATTATCAGATTCCGATAAGAGTGCAATTACTTTCTCATCCATGTGTGGAGTTAACGTCAAACTTCCGCTATAATTATAGTGTTGATACGTTTGTAAATGGAATACCAATTTGTTATCTTTGCTCGTATTCAGGTTGTAATACGCTGACTTTTCTCCGGGTTCTATTTTCACTGAGCTCAACGTAGATTGTTTTTCCGGCTTATCAGCACAGCTTATTGCATCCACTGTTATTGCATACGGAAGATAATTCTTTATTACCATAGCTGGCAGTAATCTAATGACATAATTTGGCACAGTGTGTTTGAGCGTTTCCACTGAGATATTCTTTTCCAGAACAACGCGCAGAGCAAACAAATCTGTACTGTTGTTCTTTGCTTGACATTGAAATAGCTTGCCCGAATCCATATCGGTTGCCAAATCCTTCCACCAAATACCCTTCTCCGAGGGTACATACTGCCCCTCTGCATAAGCTGGCTGTATAAACAATTTGCAATGATATGCAATATGTATCGGGACATTATATGTCTCATGCGGTTCTAAAACTGCAATGCGCATTGTTGTTTCAAACGGATTTCTCACATCGCCCACTGGTTCGAGATTTAACTGCTGAAGAACTGACGGCTGATAAAGTACAGACAACGCAAAGCAGGTCTCATTGCGTATTGATAATGGTGAGCTAAGAATGATTGACATCCCATGTTTGCTGATAGTACTTCGGTATGCAAGATAATAAATCGTCGTCGACATCTGACATGGATGCAGACGCAACAATTTCTGAGCTTCCTTTCTCGGACATGATGTTTGCAAGCCATAAAAGTGCGGAATAAATATTTTCATTTGATATTTGTTGATTTTTTCGTACAATTCCGTTGTTGTTTCTCGCGTAAACTCCAAACTATTTACGGTTGCAAAGTCATACGTATCACCATCAAGCGCGACTTTAACTTCAAACTCATCATCTACATCGCTGACCAGCGAACTCATATTATCCTTGGATGGAGAATTCGGACAAGAATCTTCCTTTTCATAAGTCTTGCTAAGAACCAATTTACAGTCGGTTTCACTTATCGTAGATGCAGGCGTTCCCAAATGTTCCTTCTCGTAAATCTCCACTTTGGATTTTGGACCAATATCATTGATTAAATTAATTGCTTGTGAATTATCAACGGGAGCGATTGATAACGTCTTGTTTGAATACAAAGTTACCAAGTCAGTTACCGTTTTCAATAACGACGGAGTAACTGTTATATTCAATGTGTCTTTGCAATCTATTAAAATATACAATGCTTTCTGGAAAGGTTTCATGTGTGCGTGACTTTCTTGCGTGTTCCTTATGGATATGTCGTCATCTTGATCCTGCTCGTCTGGATCAGAGTCAGTTGAATTATCTATGTCGCTTCCATCACTTTCGTTCCAGTCCCTTAAATTTCAAACAACAAACAAGTAAATCAAAAGTTTTATGTGGCTCGTAATATAATATTTACCCTGTAAATAAGTCGGAAATAGCAACAGCTAACTTTTCCATACTTCCATCATCATTTTCCGAATCGCTGTCGTCTAAAAATGTGGATAAGCTCGTTTTTACACGTCGACTATTACGACCATGAAAAGAATTTGTGGGTTCCAAGTACATCATGTCATCGCCGCTTTCCTCTTCTTCATCTTCACTTGTTTTCGATGTTTCAGAATTCTTTTTATTCCGTCCATTCTTGCCAATACTCGTCCTTGAACTTTTATAACCAGCAATGGAATTTAATCCCTTAAATTCTGCGATTTCTTGCGCCTTGTTATGGAAAACTTTTACATTCACCTCCCAAGCTCGGTAAACTTTCTCTTCAATGACGACCGGGTCAATAAACGGCTCCCATTTCTGTTTTCCCACGTTGAAATAATTTGCTTGAATGCTGCAATCGCAATTTGAGTTGATTAGAGTCGACCAGTCGGTGATTGTAAGCTCTAATGTGGATTTGAACACAAGCACAGGTAAAGTTTCCAGTTCGAAAATGACAATAAGTTCTGTCTTTGGTAATAGGAAAACTTGGTGATTGTTTAATACGTTTGATGCGCGTCGCTTCGTGGCAACGAAAAAGTTTTCCAGCGGTTGATTGCGCATTTCCTCGTGCTGCGGATAATTCAAAAGTACTTTCTTCGGTTCCCATATCTCCTCCATGTTTGGTGAATTTTTCTCTGACTGTGTTTCGGGAACTTCGGGCACTTTGAAATGCTCCACGACATCATTCAGAACATCATTAATTGCGTAGACGACTTTGTTCGAGAACTGAAGATAGAGAGACGAAATATTCAACGACAATTTCTCGCCTTTCTCATGCGTGAAAGCCTTCGTAAGTTCCACGTCGCACTGTCTTAGAATCGTGTACGAATCATTAAACTCGGATACGCAGTACAAAGTATGTAAACCCGACAGTGATAGCACAAAACTTTCGCGTTGCGAGTGTCGCGAGTAATCTGAAAGAATTTCCGTTTTCGTAACAAAGTAGCGCCGTTTGCTTGTTGCACCCTCAACCATAAAGACAAATTCCGGTTTGTTCACACGCAACGCAATTGTAAGACTTTTGCGCGTCATTTGTTTCTTCACAATGTCGAAAATTCGTTCATCATTGTACTCATCATGTGACGCTAAAACATTTTGCGTTTCTTGATCGATATATCCGTGATTAACAATACCATAAACATCTCCCTCCTTCGGGAGACATTCGATCACAAATAGCGCCAGTTTCTCCACAAATGGTACTGATAATGTGAGTGTTAAGCGACCAACGATAATATCAATCGATTTATCCAAAGTACGATTTCGATGAAAAGTTATATCAATAACGGGTGGTTTATTCACTGTTATCATGCAATTATTATTTTTGTTTTCGTCCAGAGGAGAGTATAAGATTTTACTATCATTCGCATTACTCTCAGGCCCAATCTCCTCGATTAACACTGTATCAACGGAGAGTTTTCCATCCATTGAACCATCCGTGTACAGTATACAGCTCGTTGACAATTCGTTGATTTGAAATTTGCTGAGGCCATGATTAAGATCGCGTATCGGCGAACTCAATATCTCGGCGCTGTCGAAGAACAGCAGTAAATTGATACCGTCGCAAGACAACTTCATATTCAAAGTGCGCTGTTTCGGCTCCGAAAAGAATACTTCCAAACTTCGCATTGATTCATCATCCAGGGATGGCTGCTGACTCAACATGTTGAAATACCCGCTTGGATATTGATTCAACTGTTCGGTTATGTTGTCGGAATAAATAGCAAGCAGCATTGTCACATCTCTTTGGCCCAAAGTTATATTTATTGTGTCGATGAGTCCATCGACGTCCCATGTAAGATTCTTAATGCTCTTAGACTTGGGTATGAATCTTTTCACATCTAGATGCACAGAAAGGGGTTCAACAATTGTTTCCTGGCCTCCCAAACTTCCAGTTAACTGAATTACACCTCGGGACACGATTATATCGTTAAGTTTCACGAGAATATTCTCAATCGTATCTTGCTGCGTATCCTTGAAAAAGTTTTCAACAGTAAAGTTTCCTGTGTCTATAATGAGCACATTCGGGGAGGAAGATTTCTGAGGTATGAGGAACACAGGCCCTTTAATATTGACACTGAGATTTATCTTCGTATTGGTTTTTAGTGATTCAGTCGCCTTCTCCACCGAACTGTTGGCTTTCTGCAGCAACATGTGAAAGTACTCGTTTACGCCCAAATTTACTACAAAGCGATGTAGTTGAACGAGGAGTTTGTAAATAAATGTAGCGTGTAATTGACCCAAAGTAAATTTAAAACTAGACGCCTCTGACTCCTGCATATCAGAGAAGCGCACATATTTAAGCTCGAACACTTTATCTTCATCAGTGTGCAAAACTTTCCTGTAGAGAGTCACGTCACTCAGGTGTTCGACGTCAATGGAGCTGAGAAACGAACGAAAGACAAATCGCTCGTTTGCACGAAACAGAAAGTCTGCTTCCAGTCCTTGAAGATGAATATTTAAAATATCAAAGTCAGAGTCTAAAATACGCAAATTCAAGTCGCCCAAACGGCCTGAATTTGAAAATTTAATGCTGCCACTCGGTACGGGAACTTTAGTTTTAAAGTACTTGTCATAAAACTTTTCAATTTGATTCATCGCCAGTTGGTTCAACAAAGAGCTGCATTCGTTTGAAAAGTCTACAATTTTTCCATTTATGTACTTTCCATATTGAATTAACGTTCTCACAGCCTCTTGATGCAACATGACGTGCAAAGTTCCCAAGTCAGCCACAAGGGATGTTTCAACTCCGTGAAAATACGTCCAATAATCTGGACAATTCGCTGCAACTTTGCGATAAAGTACAGAAAACACATCTAGTGTACTAGGGAATGGACTGTGAAGCAAATCCAAGTACTGACCGCTTGGAGTAGTATGCATCTTATCAGTTAATATGATGTTGCCAAGAGAAAACTGGTATGCAGGACCAAAAGTCATTAAAGCTAGATCGATAGTTATTAGTCCCAATCGCAAGTTTAGGTATGGAGTGTCAGTTGTGTCACTCGATCTGGAGTATGAGAAATGGAACTCATTAAGAACTAGACGTAGAATAGTTTTGATTGTGTTCGTCGGCGATATGTTATCTTCCAGTCCAGGCAAGTCAACGCATCTGGCCCAGGCCTCATTCATGTTCGTATTTCGCGCATGGTGTTCAATCTTCTGATCAATTATTGATGGCTGCTTCTGGAACTTGTATTGTTTCTTTTTCTTGGTCTCCTTGATTGTAACAGCTGATTGAACTTGTTTCAGATACTTAATGGAATTGCTACCCTTAACACGGTCGTCAGGCCATTTCATATTAGCTAAATGCGCTTCTTGTTTGACTTTCAAACTTTTCGTGCCAGTCTCACATTTGCCATTCATTACTGTAGAATTTTCCTCCCTCAAAGGGCAATTCAAACAGTGAAAACCCTTCACAAACGACAACAAGTTCAAAATTTTCTTCTCGGACATGTTGACTTTCAAACTTTGTATATTTAAATTGACTTTATGCTCCGCTAACGTTTTGATCTTTTTAATGCAGGAACAATATGCCATTGTGCTCTTCATTTTCGGCATGAGATGTAATTCTGTATCGCGTTCTCTCCTCGCAGCTTTCCAATTATCTTTCTCACTCAACGAAAAAAGTATCTGCTGTCCGCAAAATTCAATATGATACTTGGAATACATCTGTTCCTCCAATTCCATTTGTGTCGCGTTATCAGCAATTAATGATGGCTGACACAGTTCTGTAGATAATTTCAATTGACCAAAGTCAATAATCAATGTTGGAATGGAGTTACTGCTATTAGAAAATTAATAAAAATAATTACGACATGATTGACCTTCTATTTTATCATCATTTACCTATTTAAAGGTCGACCGTCTTGAGGTATAACAAAATACGGAAAGTTTAAGATAATATTAAAATCCCAATTATCCAATAATAATTTTTCCATTGTGGATAATACTTTTCGAGGATACTTGCGTATGAATTTGTTACTCTGGTGAATAACTAACATTTTATCAAAATATAATGCGATTTGTTCTAGCGCAAACTGAAATATTTCAAATACATATTCCATCTTTCTTTGAAACAAATTTAAAATACTTACCATATCATACACAAATTCGAGTTGTTCAAGGACTAAATTAAAGCGCATTTTGATTATTTCCTCTTCTAAAATACGTTTGACATTTTCAGGATAACTTTCCCAGTCGAAGCGCAAGAAGTATGCAGGACTATCATGACCTTCATGATTTGAGGATATGATTGGAACCAAATGCTCCTTTTCATTAGCTCCTTCCACAATAATTCCTTCAATTTTTAACGCGCCTTTATGCCGTTTCCTGCTCATCCGTTCAATTGATTCTTCTTCGTTATCCTTAGAACGGCTATTTACATCAGGCCTGAAGCTGCCGATGATTTGGGTCAAAGTTAGTACCAGAACTTCGCGATCATTTTCATTTGTCAATGCAACGCAAGTATTTCCAACGCGAAAATTATACTCATAATCAATACCTAAGGAGTTTGTCTCCAAATAGCCTATGCGCTCACAAAGTAGTTGTTTCTCAGGCGAATGAAGTGCATCCCACAAGCTTCTCTCCTGTATTGACTGAGTGCGCACTCTCAAACGTGCTTCCTGTCTCGCGATAATAATATTTGTGATGCTCAATTTGTCTTCATATTGCTGCAGATCTAATTTCAACTCGGTATCGTTGGGATTCAATAAATGCTGTTGATAGAGTTGCGCGTATGTCTTCGCCGTCTTTCGCACTTGCTGAATTTGTGACCACGAGCGTGACCTCACGCGTTGCATTAATATTACTTTATACAGATACAACCACCAAGCTCGAATTGCTTCCTTCTTCAGTTCTGGTTTATCCTGACGCAATATTACAATTTGCGGTTCGGGTCGCAACTCGATAAAATCCCATGCAATGTAAGCGCGCTGTATTGCATCGCGAAGAGCGCAAAGCAATTGAAACTGTCTCTTATCCAAATGGATATTTAAATCGTGTACTATACAATCAGATGTTATTTTCTTCACTTGCCCGTGCTCTTTAGTTATTATCATTTTGATTTTTATACTCATCGGTCGAATGACTAATAATGAAACATATGCTTACAATACTATACAACAAAACGCTAAGTGTACTTACAGAAATTGAATTCATTCTCGATGGAATAGTTCTGCAAACTATTTGCCATTGCATTCTTCCACTTGTAGTACCCGTTTGTGTTCTTGAAATCCCACTTGGGGAGCGGTTCATCTCCATTGCAATACACGCAGAGCGCTTCCACTTTCACTAAGTGGTGACACAATTCTCCAGATTTACAATTAGTCGGACATGGCTTCCACTTGCTAAAAATTATAATCAATTTATTATAATATTCCTGATTTAATTGACTATTATGCAATTACCTGTTAGTATTTTCTGCAGTAATACTTCCAATGCACAAACCAACTGCTAAAGTTGTGTCTGCTACAACGCACTCATATCGCACATGAATGTTGTTAATAGATAGTTGAATATTGTTTAAAATATTGGAAACTAAATGCTCAGAGAATAAACCGGGACCGCCGATTACACCGGCAAAGGAATGAGCAATCGCATCAAGTGTCTGTTTCTTGAAACCCCGCAACAGCCGCTTGTTCTGTTCCGGGTCGTAAGGCTCGCCGACAATCGGTTTGCACAGGATATGAATGTCTTCCACATTGACAACGACCGGTTGGTTCCATAATGCTGACCATGGTATTTGCAAATTGATTTTTCCTATTGTTCCAGCGCGTATTTGAATCGGTAATCCAAACTCATACTACAATCAAGAAAATACTTGTCAATACCCAACATATGTAACAAACCACCGCATAAATATGGACACTGGACTAATCCGACCTGATTCTTTCTTATTATTGCAAATATTTCTTTGACAACATCAATTTAATAAGTAAACAACTTACCAATGCTTCAGTCTTCAACTTCAAGTCTGTAAGTTGCACTTGTCCACTAAATATGCCCACATTCAGATTTTCTGTGTCCAAGTCAATCACGTATTTGCCGAGCAACTGGTTTAAAATACGCGCAACTGCACCCTCCAACATTGTGGATGTGCATCAACAATACTGCATAAATAAATTGGACTCGTCGCTTAATCGACGCGACACAATCTGTTCGGCCGACTCGGAATGAGTATTTGCGCTAGCGGAACGCACATTTGCTATCGGCCGTCTGCTTATCGATTCAACCACCGACTGGAGGCTTTTCCCACGAAGGGAGACGTGGGCGAGCAGCAGGACGAAAATAGGATCCGGAGCCGACGAAAACGCGCGCGCGCACATCCTGTCAACTGAAATAATCAATTTAATAACTGTAAAGCGCAAAAAATATGATGCACACTTTCCGCGAAAGCAATTTCACCTTGCTTGTTCATTTCATGCAGCCGTAGCGCATCCAGCACATTTTTCGAAACGAGGACAGCTATTTAATTTAACTTTGGACAATTTGATTTTGGAATACTTCAATTGGTTTAATATTGCATCTTAATAAAGTAAAAAAACATTACATGTACACCTGACAAAATGGCGATTCATGCTTTCTTGTTTTCTTTTCAACACAATGAACTTTTAGTAATCGTAAATCTAGCGTTAAATCTAATTTAAAGTATAAATCATCGATGTAACTATGTATATATAGACAGGTATTTCTTAATAAATAAACATATAAAACAATCAATTATCACCAAAAAAGGCTAAGCTACCCAAAACACAAAATACGGTTAAAATATGTATATGAATGTAGAATAATAGCAAATGCACGTTTTTTTTTAATCGCGGGAATGTGTGTATATATCAGTACGAAAAAATGTTTATCAAAACAGTATATCCGGATTCGTGCCGGAGCTGAAGAGCATCGGTTCCTCGAGGTCTCTCTCTTCAGCCTCTTGTGTATTTGCGCTTACAGCTACGGGGGGCGGCGGTGCAGGTGATTTTGTTACGCCAAGCTGGAAATCACTTGCTCCCACTTTGGGCGTATAATTGGCAAGTGTTGAGCCTACAAACAAAATACATTAGCAACTTTTGCATCAGCCTCTCAAAGCGATCATCAACTCACCGCCTAATGAAGGAACTGTTGTACCACCTAATGGCTGATTGAGCGTTTGCGTCTCATCGAGCAGCATCGATGCCTCCGATGGATACTCGAAAACTTGTGGAATCGCTTCAACGAATTGAATATTACCCTGAAAAGATAAAAGTAATCATTAGCAATGCTTTCCCAAACTATTTAGATTACTATGTTAAATGTCGCAACCGCTATTCGAATGTGGCAAAACAAAGCTGATAATATATGCAGTGTGGTAATCAGAAAACTAAAAACAAATAACACGCCGCGTAAAGCATCCGATCAATTCAAACTGAAAGTGTGCTTGGTCCATGAAGAACAAACATTGTACGTCGCTTGGCATTAATGGCATCATCACTTCCATGATGATTCGCTCGCAGTGTTGCGTCCGCATCTGCAATCAACGGCCATCATCATCGCTGCCATCCGGTAGCATCATCCATCTGCGTTCCGTACGTATAAAATGTATGAAGCAATAACACAAAAAGTACCTCAGCACAAAAGCCCCATGGAAGAGAAACGCGCGTATTTATTACATCCAAAGAGGATGTACCATTCACGCTCGCGCACTATTCACGGATTACAATACGAAAAACATGCGGAGAGGTCCGTTCCGCCGAATGCTTTCGATAAATGTATAATTCATTCAGTAGTCGTCGTCGTCGATTCAAATTCCATTCCAATGCGCTGCATTCAATTTAACGTTTTTCAATACCAATCAAAAGAAGCACGACCGAAAAAAGACGTACGCGTGCGCTTAAGTCATAATTGTCAAATTACAACACCTTGCAATCCTTATTTATACAGAATACATTGGATCAATAGTTCTACAATGACAAGTAACCGCGATAATGAAATGCAACCATATACGCTCTATGAGCGCATTCCAGTGAATTCTCGTTGCTTAAAGATCGCGCGCGCATAAAAACAAATATTCTCACGCATTGGGTGTGAGATGCATAAATGTGCATTTGCTTTTAAGCAAGGAGGCGTACAAGTGCAACAACTCGTAGTCGAGTTGATTGCGAGGAATTCCTCCACATTATCATTCCATTTAAAGCGATCATAAATAATCGCCCGAGTACATTATTCACACTTGAGTAACGCAACTACAGATCGTAAAATCGACTTTGTACAGCGCGAATTTCTCAAACTTTACTTTTCTTCGTTTTGAAGGCTTTCTGAATCAAATGACAGCATCTTGAAGATGGCTGAGGACGAGAAGCCGCAAACAACTCTTTCAATTCTCAAGAACATCTTGTACATCTAGTCACAGGAAACCAAACAACTCACTGGCGTACACAAAAAGATGGACGAATACGAGAAAAAGAAGCAATACGAGGAGACTGGCGACGGGCGCGCGCAAGAAAAGAGGTTTCCTCTCTCGCTAACAGCCTCCGCTGCGGCAGATGCACGGGCGTAGCTGCGTTCTGCGGTGCGGTGGCAATACGCGACGCAAAGAAGTCGTCGAGAACGAGCTTTTTTATATCGGCGCTTGGGAGGAAAGGTCGCTAGGTCTTTCAATTTCTTGCGGCTCAAGAAACACACTCGAGAGACCGAGTTGTTTGCCGCGGGCAACAGGTGCACCTGGCCTTTAAATTATAACGCAGAAGCTACGAGAGGAGAGATACATTATCGTCGTATTTACCAATTCAACATTTTTCCACAATTCATTTGGAAACTTATGGCAGATGTATATCATTAGCTGCCATGTCGCAAATGGCACAAGTAAATAAACGCTAACGAGTTATATACAAAAGATCGAGTTTATCAAATTGGAACACGCATTCCATGCGTTATTACTGCCCATTGGGCATATGGTAATGCAAGTATAATCCAGTTAGCAATCCGCTATCATAATAAGCAAACGAAAAAGAATGCGTGCGCACAGTACAAGAAGAAAACAAAACCGGAAATGCTAGCAATAACCAATGATTTAACCCACACATGGCTCAAAGGCGCAAATAAATTTCTTCTTCACGAGCCAAACATGCATAAACTTTGAACTAAATTTAACTCGAGCATTCAGTAAACCGAGCCTGAATTCATTCTCTCAATACACACCCTTATTTCTCGTATTCAAGCATGCGCTAAAGAAACGATCTCATTGTTCAAGAGATGCATAAATTACAAAGGAGAAATAATGCATTCATGTTATTTTAATAAAAACGAATAAAAATTTTAATAGAATAGAATACTTAGTATGGAATGCACTTTTTGTCAATATACGGATTTATTCGTGCTAGCAACCTAGTTTTCGTTTAGTCGATAGTAATATCAATAAAATTATAATTACCTTTCCTGTATGATATTATCTTTCATTTCAAACGCTACTTGCTGCAAACGGCAAAATTAACTTGGAAAGTCGGTTCAAATAAAAAGCAAGTAAATGCAAAACGAAAAATTTGATTTAAAAAAAATATTGCAGCTTAATTAAAAAGAGAAACCGTAAATAATTCCTAGTTATCGACGAATACAGAGTCGATACGACTAGAAATAGCAAAAATAGACAAACAATACAACATCTATCAGCAATAGCTAAATATAGTAAGTAAGCAATATACTAACTATAACCACATTATAGCCTATTGCTCAACTGGAGTCGAATTTAACTTCGACATTCAATAATAATGATAATGCAAATATCAAAATAACACACGCACCGTATAAATAAACAAGACGTTCGCGTCGTGTCAAAGTTAATTTCTTTATAATGATGGCACCGATACGATGCATGCCTTTCGTCTTCGCAAGCGCCACGGTAAAATAAAGTTGCCATGCAATTCTTGCAATTGTTCTCCATCGATAACAATGCATGAATTTATTACCTATTATTAGCTGCTTGCGATTACTTTCTTGTAATTGTCAGTAATGTTATTCATAAATTTGTTTAATCTATAGATAGATATAACACGAAACAAACGTAATATAATTAACCGATGTCATGTCATTTACTTTTTGTTTACTAGAGAAAAACACTTAATGTGCAAGCGAGTGCAAAGTCCACGAATTTAAACACAAAAAATAATTATGTAAAGGTAGCAAACATAAACCTTGGACTTGGAATTATTGCACAATACCTTATTAATATGTGCCGAATTAAATAATAAACTTATTATTGCAATTTGATTTTCATCAATAACGCGAATGCATGTTTCAGCAAATCCCTCAAATTCTTCATCGAATATAGCGAAAGATCACCAAGCCTACGCGAGTCAGCTGGCGTAATAATTAAAAGTAGACACCTATTATAGCATAATAATTAATAATGTATAAACACCATACGCAATTAAACGCCCAGTTCATTAATCCGACCGTTCGTGGTGTGTGTATGCAGAGACAATGAACCTTTTAATTTTTTCTTAATTAATTAATTTTACGGTGCATTGTGTGTTTAGAGTGCAACATGTTCTTTTGTTTTGTTACATATTCATCCCGCTGCTCGCGCGCTCCACGCTATGTACGCATTCGCATTCAGGATTAAGACTTAATTTAATGAGAAAGAGCGTAACCCATTTACCGATTAAAGTCAAGGCAATCCTTGAGCTTCCAAGTTTTAATGTCCTTTTAAATGTCCATTTTATTATACATGGAGTTGTACGATTTCCCCGTTAATTCGAGGACAATGTGGCAAAAACCACACAAAAACTCAAGTCTCATCTACAGTCAACCTTCGCGAACGCAATATCCACGTGCGATTCGCGAATGCAAGTAACAAACGCCTCCTGTACATATTGAGCCATAAAAATAAAAGAAAAAGCATATGGTAAAACCAGTTATAAAGTTCTCTTAAAACGCAACTAAATAATATGTTTTGTCTATGTAGTAGGCCTGTTGTAAAAATCTTTTTTCAAGAAGCAAATAACAGGACTGAATTCGCTCTAGCGTAAAAAAATATCGGCTAATTGCCGACTCGACGAACGCAGCAGCAGCAACGAGCAAGCATCGCATACGAACAAACAAAACTGTTTGACAATATAATAATAATACCAAACGCGAATAAATACTCTGCTTGCCTGCCTTCTTTCCACGTGCACAAAAAACTCGTTGTTGAAGTGTCGTCACCAAATGTGACATTTTCAGTGTGGCTTTGCCACTTTGCAATGCGTACGCACACCTAGGCAAACTTCATTGTTAGTCGTACATCGTGCATGCAATGTCATTACTTTTATTTGCAATTAAAATTAACGACGACAACTTGACTTGTTCGTTTTCATGCGCTTTGCCGTTCGGTATCACCAATCGATAATTTATCTTATCAGACAATTAATTTCATTTATCAGTGCGGCAAGCTGAAATAATGCATTTTTAGCGTATTACAATAAACTCAGCGCTCAAGTGCAACTATCTAAACATTATTTACCAAATGATAAAACGTGCGCTCGATAGCAAATTAATAAAATATTATCGTTAAACCAGTAAAAGCGGAAACTTTACGCAATTATCCTTTATCGTGTAATTCCCGAAGAAATGAAAAGAAGAGAAACGCAAATAAAAACTGCAAGTATGATGTATATTTAAATTGTGTGTAGGCAAAAGAGAGCATAATACGAATTCGCATCACAGAGATAATATAATAACGCGTATAGGTAATTAACCAATGAATATTTTCTCCTAATCATGATTAATAAATGTGAGTGTGCTCTTCACGCATTGAAAGCCAGACCCCGGTAGCAGCTAACAAGTGAACGAACGAACAAACAAACCAACAACGAACGAATGCACGTAATAAAATCAAAACGTTTTCCATTTCGCTTCCGTTCCGTTTCGTTCGATACGAGTCTACTTACTTAGTGTTATGCATTCATTACATATTCGTACGTAGTGTGTGTGTTGTGTATATCTATCCATCTATTTATTTATTTGTTTATTGCACTTATATTTATTTATAATAGAGAGGTAATAAATTTAATTAATTCAATAATTGCATTAAATCGTATTACGTTCTATGGACGACCGGATAATTACGACCACAGAATTTTAATTGCAGTGCAAAACTAACAAATGAAATAAATTATGATCCACGCACACTATGCACGTTTCGTGTTAATTACGTATTTTCACTCCATTATTAAAATGGTTATCGTTTAGCAATTATTATTTCCAGTCGTGTAATGGAAAATCACTAAATCTAGGAAATAAATTTCGGTTTTCAACTACTTAAGGTTCCCCCCCCCCTTAAAAAAACATTACTCAATTAAGAAGTCTTTTGCCGCATTACGCATCAATAGAATTGTTATTTGGAGAAAACATTCGCTCATTAAAACAAATTTAATACGCTCCACTTAAACAAATGATTTGACATTGATGACAACATATCCTCTCTTATTATCTTCTTCTCGTTTTTTATACATTAGCTATTGTTGTCAAATTTAACAAATCACTTTGTTGACTTTGTTGAAATTCTAATTCTGCCAGACGACTTTTCACTTTTTATCCTGTTGTATGCGTTTCGTTCATTGTTTGTTGACGCACAATTATTAGACGACGCTCAGTTAAAAACAATCGACTTTGACATTTATTATTATCCCCAGATTTTTAATATTACTCATAGGCAAACGCATGAAATAAATGACTCTATGATATCTCTCTTTCAACACTCAAATTGTTAACCTAAGCCTTTTAAAGGAGAAACACATTCTCCAAATATTGAAAATATCTTTGATGATATTCTAACAAAAACTACGTTTTAATCGTTCTACCGTTAATGTCACATTTGGTAAAGTCTTCTTATTCTCCTAATATTGAAAATATCTATGAAGATAGAAATACATTTTAATCGAAAAACCCTCTCTGGGATCGAATCGTCTTCGATTGAAACATCGTGCTACTTAAATAAACAAATTACCATATTTCTCGGACTATAGAACGTGTTTTCCAGGAAACAAAAATGACTTCAAACGTTGGGTACGTTTCATGGTTCAAACTTAAATTTTAAGAATTTATGTCTGAAAGCATCTATTAAATACATCGGAAAAATACATTTTCCTGAAAATCATTTTATAAATTAGGGGTCCGTCTTTATCGTTTTATATTCCGGGAATTACGATATTTATTATTGATTTCCAATGGATAATAAAGATTGATTAGCACCAAGTTTACAGAAGAAACGCGTTGACAATTGGCCGATTAGAAAGTGTTTCTAGGTTTGTTTACTTCTCGTCGCGTTTATTGTCATTCATTACAGCTGGATAAAACCATATAATTTGTTGTTTTGCCATTATTGTTATTATTATTATTATTCCACGTACATTTTATGACTATTATTTGTATTTCAATTCCTTGCTCTGTTTGCTAAAAGATGGAAATCTTGCGTTTCCAGCATTGCATTGTGATGAATGACAGCGATTATTTATAATCCGTATTCAATGTGCGCTCTCTGCTCGCTCGGTCGCTTGCAATTAGAACAAATTGTATAAAATTTATTATAAAAATAGGAAGAATTATCACGCTGACCGTAAATAAATGCCTGTCACTTCGCAACCAGCTTTTTCTTTTATAATTACACACGTGATATTCCATTTCATATCTCCCTTTTCTCTTTGCTGCATAAAGTGATGCTTGATTAGAAGATTAAAGTGAATTTGGTACGACTGTAGTTGGCATGCAATTTATGTACGTCTGGTTGCCCGAGCGACCAAAGAATCGATCAGACAAGTGCAGACACGGGGTAGCAAAGCCGGAAATCCAATGTGAAAATGACTCATCCGCACTTGCCTCGCACAACATGCAGGAACGAAGGATGTCTCCCCCAAAATGTCCTCGTCATCCCTATACATTTCCCGTTGTGCATTATTTGAGGGGCGGTAGTGCTCATGATTCGAAATTTAGTCAATACCCAAAATAACATATTTCACAATTCTCCTCACGTTTTCTCCACACACATTGCAGTTTAATTAATTAGCGCATACGTTTGTTAATTTTTCATTGCAACATTGCAATTGCCTACTGCACTAGATTCTCGTACAGCACTCATCGCAATTAACTCCATTTTTCTTCCTTCATTTTCTACACCTCACAGATGCGCACTACATATTTGTTTATAGCGTGCCAAAACACTCACTCTTTCGCATTTTTCGCATTGTTTCGTTTTCCTATCTGCGTCGTCGTCGTCGTCTAAATGCTAGTATGACTTAATAGAAAGTTGCCTGCCGCCAGCGAGGAAAAAAGAAAAGAACGCGTTGCAGATGCCCGGCAAATTAATGAATACAATGAAGAATAGCATGAAATTGAAATGCTTATACAACAGTAAAAAGTCCATAATCCAAACCGATTGTGCAAAAGTGCTCATAATATATCGAATGCAATTTTCATTAAGAAACACAATTCCATTTGCTCGCAAAACACACACCACACACGCCGTCTTCGAATGCTGTTTACATTAGCGACTACACGCGTTTCGATCATTCCCCACCTACGTATCCTTTACATTTGTTATATAACCAAAGTCAATTACATCTATTGCTTTCATAATTTGACATTTATATATAATTGTTTTTCGCCGCAGACAAACAACGAAAAGAAATCAATTTTCACCTTAGTTTTAAGATCTTTACGGCACGTTTGTTTGCACAATAAACACGTCTAATCGATTTATTGTGCTTTCTTTCTTGCAGCCTTGCATCGAGCATGATTTTTATCAGTTCGAAGACCTTAAAAGCATGCGTAGCACACACCTAATTATTACTTGGCACTTGATTACAGCGTACGCAGAGATGGAGATGCAAATCGCATCCGTAAATATTTTTCGTACCACTTTGGACGCTCGCGCAAACAATTTGCACAAATAACTAGTGAATGCGATAGAGAAACTTCTCCTACAGTTACACCTCAATAACTTAACGGAAACGTAGACTAAATATTGACCATCTGCTCGTAAACTATTGATAACACTAGACAAATTTCAATTTCCTCGTCAACATAGCTCGAATTTCTACTTTGTTGATATTCAATATCCGTCCTTTGATTCAACAGGATTCAAAGCGCGCATAAAACGATGAAAATTGCATCGCGGATTCCATAAAATCGCAATTGATGCGCAGCGTGCACTATTGACACATTCAAAGTCATTCAAGCGAATGCAGTATTAGGCAAACTATGAGAAGTGAGTTTCTCGTTTCACCGGTTTTTGCTTTTTATAGCAAAATCAACACAACAACGACGACGAACCAAGAAACACGCATGACACACTCGATATACAATGTCGATACGTTCAAACAGCGATATCAATCAATTCGCAAAGCGTACGAAAAAATCAATTGACATTCCAAACATCTTCGCCACTTAGTACTTTCACTCGCGTGCTGTTTTCCACTATGCAAATGACGAATTTCATCTTAAAAGTTAATGACGTTTGACGAAAAACCGAAAGTTTCGAGGCCGCGTTGAAAATGTCAACTTCTTCACCGCATCATGCAATCCATCTGTCTAATTTTGAAAATATCAGAAAGGAAACACATAAATTAATTTTGCTTTTAACTGTAATAATTGTAATTGTGCTCCCGATAATTAGTATGAACCGTTGTTAGCCACAACTGAAATGACTTTGAGAAATATAAAAACGAATGCAACGCATACGATAATTAAAATCTCAAACGTCGGTGGTCGCATACAAATGGAATTATTTAATAATTAATTTCGAAACCAAGTGCAACAAAGGAGCGCGCAGGTGATTATTAGAGCATTTTGTCGGTATCTTTCCGAAAACAAGTGCTAATACAATCAACAGTTAACAGTTAACGAGTACATTTCGCTCTTGTTCTTGCGCCAGAATGAATGAAGCGACAGACACGAAAAACTTGATTTTTCATACGACGACAACGACATTTAAATTCAACGCTTCAGTTAGGCGTTCAACGCGCGATTTTATACGACACGAAGCGTGGAGGCATCTCGATGCCCATTAATAGCAAGATTTATGCGAAATTATTAAAACCAGTGCTGTTGCTGTTATTTTCCCTTTCCATTAAAATGGAACGTAAGCGAGGCGCAAAAATTTCGTGATGATCGATTAAAAACGAAGGCGTGAAATGAGCGAACACATTAAACACATTAAATCGTATAAATAGAAATCAATCGCACTCACCTTGGTTTTCTTGGATTTTTCTCTCAGACTAGATTTGCCATTGATAAGCATGTTATCGTTGATAAAGTTGACGTCACATGGGCTCGGAGGCAGAAAGAGTAGCTCATCGTCCTCAAAGTCCTTATTCACATCCAGTATGGTTGCGCCTGGCAATAGCGTAATACCACCTTCGCCAGCCTGCAATCAACAACAACAAAAAAAACAATTGATTATTTTACAACTATTTATAATTTACACTCGATCAAAATAAGTCAATACAACGATAACACTTATGCGCATTTTACAATTAACTATGATAACGTCTCGTTATTAATAAAGTCAATTTACACCACGCACACACAATTTATGATTCATTGTACAACTTCGCAAATATTCGACCTTTAGTTATTTTGAGCGTTTTCAAATAACGCATACAGGAAATCTCTTTCCTACCATTTCAAGATAACACCGCAAAATAGTTTGCTTTCGTTTTATGTAATGTAATGCAATTAAAATTAAAAACCCTAAAGGTATTTTCATTCGTTATGCAAGATAAACAACGGACACGGCATAGTTTTGCGCGTCTGCTCCCACATCATTAAAACCGCCAACATCGCGCGCAAAGTGAAAACGTGCCGCGTTCTCACACAAATCAGCGAAAATTTCGTTCGGTACGCTTCAATAGCGCGTGAAAAATGTGTCGATTTGTTTCAATATGCAGCCCGCTGCTGCTGTTGACGTCGTGCTAATTTCCAGCAAATTGCCACACAAAGCAAGTACACGTGCAATGTCCAGTTAACAAGTTTCTTGTCATTAATATTATCGCGATTTAACAGCTGTGTGTTTGCATAGTATGCGGTTGTTACCTATCAATGAGTTGGTGCGGTCATAGTTGATTTGATGCGAAAGTTTTTAACAATTCGAGCAGAACTGCGTGGTACGAAAAGGAAATTGTGCCATAATGCATAATCCTTTTGTTTTTCCTTCTTCTCCACTGCTTTTTATAAATTATAATTCTAATCAATTTTAACGATTCAACATTAATTTTTAATTCAAAGTGAAAGCATTTTATCATATTCCACCACCACCCTTGATCTAACCATAAATACTATTCGTGTAAACATCGTACACCGGAAATAAATAAACTTGTCATCAAGCAACGAACGAAGATCTTCATTATCATCATCATCATCAAAGAACATGCGAGATTTGCGAGTGCAATAGCAGTCATTTACTGGAAATGCAACACTTCCGTATTGTCCATGCGCATCCGTGTGGCGGTTGCATCTCCTCCGTGCATGTTACCACGCAATTTTCATATGTCGCTGCACACGAGATGTCATTTGATGCACTTTTTTGCGCTTCTCAAGTCTCGAATGCGCTGCGCAAAAAATGTACCGTTCGTCAGCGGGTGTCGCATCGCATGACGTCAAGTGTACAGCCAACAACGAGCCGCACGAATTAAACGAAAATAATGCTAAAAACAACGGCATCATTCCACCGCAACAATCACCACGACGATTGCTATATTTTACCGATTATTGTCGTATGTAGCACATTTAAAAGCGATTTTAATCAAACGCATACGATGCATGCATAACTAGAACATGTTCATCGACAGATAATCAACGAGAGAAAATTGAGTAACTAGAATTATTATGATAATATCATGCAATAACAAGAAAACGGTCAAAGTCACGTACGCGCTTTTGTTTTATAATAATTTATGCAGCTGTCGTGTGTGTTATTGTTGCATTAGTTTAAACCAATTACAAACGCGCGCGCGCACTTGATGCGACTTAATTGTTCAACGTTGACGTATGCACGCCGATTAATAATCGGCGGCGGCGCGGCGGTTGTTAACACTCACAACAAATAAACAGTTTTGCTAATTATTGCTATTACACGCATTGTTATTGTCCGCGGCGATGATGAGTCACGAACCGCATTTCGGTTTTGGTTGATGCACTTTGCCTGTGCGAGCGTGCGCGCGCGCGGTGAATTATTATTATCAAACAACGGCAATTCGCTTAACAAGCACAATATTTAGAATTTATGGCGAATCAATTAGTCATCAACACGTTTCCGCGTAATGTTAGTTGATTTTGCTAATTGCACGACACATCTCTTTCTGTGTATTGCAATCGCATGCACACGTGGAATGCGCTGCGCATACGCTAAGTAAAACATGATGAAACAGGCGGCGATCTTATCGAATTCCGCAATTTCAATTTTATTTTTCAATCGATGCGTGAAAGCGAACGAAGAGCGAAGCTGTGCGCGCGCGCGTCTGCTGCTCATAAGTCATCACTTAAATGGATATTTAGCACGAATATGTAATTATTGCATGCTTCGAGACATTGCGTTGCATTACAATGCGGTGCATATAGTGGCAGAGGCGCGAAATGTATGGAAAAAAGTAAAATCAGACGCCAATCACTTATTAATTGCACTTTCAAAATTGAGTGCGTTCGAGCATAAAGAAACACGTGTTATTACAATTTCACTCCAATGATGGATGATTCATTCGCTTGTGATTACGCAAAATTGCATTTTCGTGTGATATTTGCAATATGACTTATCAGCAACGTGCTGTTTGATTATTAGCTAATTGACAAAAAAGGGAATCTCACCTTGGGAATTTCGATGCGTTGAGTTCGTACCATGCCATCATTACCGATGTAATCCGGCACATCAGTGCGATGTGTGAACTTGAAGACAATGCAATTATCTTGAGGCGCCTGCTGCTTCGACTTCCGCGCCTTGGGCTTCGGCCGCGCTGGTGGCGGCGTCTGCTCATCGCTGATGTCGATCAGACTCAAGTCTTTGGCGGGCGGCGGCACCGGCGGGGCACTTACATTGGTATTTATCACATTCTTGGGTGGCGCAATTGGTGGCGACTGTTGTTGTTGTTGTTGCTGCTGCTCTTGGAGCAATGGGGGGCAGCTGTTGGCTGCATTGATGGCGTTTTTCTCAATCTCGCGTGGCGATAGCACCAGCACGCTGCCATCGCGATTGTTATTGGCACTCGGTGACGTCCGCTGCTGGTGATAGTGATTCGTCGTCGCACTGGTGATATCGAGCGTAAGTGGCGCAGTTTTAGGCGGTGGCGGCGGCGGAGGAGGTGTCGGCGGTTTTAACAACGCTGGTTTCACATCCTCCTCGTGCCGGACTTCCGGCTGAATGAAATCATCATCATCATCGCCAGTCGTCGGCGTCGCGCCATTGACCTCTTTTTGTACATGTATTGGACTAGAATGCAATATCAAATCGGGCGTTTCGGAGAGGTGCGACCACTTGCGCTCGTCGTCCTCTTCGTTCACGTTGGACACGTCCGGAATGGGACTTGGCAGTGATTTGTTTATGTTGCCAGGTGATGCAGAGCCGTTAGGTGGTGTTATTGGCGATTGCACAGGTGATGTGCAATTGTTCTGGCCCGTTTTCAAATTCAATCGAATATTGTGTTTCTGGCGTGCGTTTTTGTTTTCGTCGTTTAGCATCGGTTTCGTTTTGATCGGTGGCTTGTTGGACACTTTGTTTTGGATGATGATTGTCTTATAGGATGCGACCTTGGCTGCAACCTCGCCGGTAATCTGCGGTGGTCGTGTGCGGGACTCCGGACGCGCTTCAAAGATGCGTTTCGTCTGTTTGACCACGTCTGCGGGCGGCTTTTCCTTCTCCATAATGACGGGTGTGATGCGCTTCGGCTTCAGAACGCGCGGCGTGATGATTGGATTCACGGCAAAGTTGATTTCCTCGTGCAGCGACTTGGGTCGACCGGTTTCCGGCTTTGCGGCGAGCGGAGCCTGTTGATTCTCCACGTTGTTGGCCGCCACCGGCCCGCCCGGCGACCAGATGCGCGAAAGGGCCTCGACCGATCGCGCGCGCTTCATGTGGCCGCGGCCCGCCGGCGTGCTGCTGCTGCGATGGTACCGGTTGGACGACGGCACATTCCGCGCATTCCCGTTGGTCCCGTTCGTTCTCGATTCGTACAGACGGTCCGCGGATTGCTTCAGCAGCAGCAACTCTGCGCCAGCGTCCTCATCATTGCCATCGGCGCGTTGGCCATTGCACTTTGTCGTGAGAAGATTGTCATTCGCGTAATCGGAGTTATCATCCAGAAGGTTCTCCAGCGATGTCGCCTTGCGCATGAGGATCGACGGTCTGCGCTTTACAGTCGTCTCGCGCAACGTGAGGCTGAGATAGCGATTCTTCAGCTTATTGACGATCCCTGGCCCGTACTGCAGGTCCTCCGAGGAGTCGCTGTCGTTCTGAAGATGCACCATTTTGTTGCTGCAACACGTGCCACTGCAATTACAACTCCTCGCACCTCTTATCTCGTTGCGTGCAAGCGCGCTGCAGCAGCAACCACTCGTTCGGCGGCGCTTCGCCGGCGATGTATCGCACGTGGTGGACGGCGTGCCGCATGCAGCTACGCCACCGGGAGGCGGTCGACTCGACGGCGATGAGCAACTGCACGACGACGGCGAATCGCAACAAGAACTAATCGCACCGCTCCGACAGCACACGCACGAGACTGCGGAACGAGCAACGGCAACACCACCACTGCCGCTCTTACTACAATTACTACTACTACTCGTGGCGCTCGACGTACTGGCGCAACAGTCACGGCTGTTGCTGTTGGGTTGATGGCCTAATGGCGACCCGCAGCCGAGCGCGACCGACAGAGACTTCGCCGTTTCGCTGGTGGACGTCGACGATATTGTTGTTGCTTGCGATAGACAGCAGCAACAGGAGGAGCACGGGGAACTCGCGCCAAGCGACAGCTGTTTATTGACTGTCGCCGATGGTGATGCGGCGTTATCTTTGCTGGCCTGCTGCTGGGCGGCTCGTCGCCGAATAATCAGCTCGCGCTTCCACTGCGGCATCTCCGTCATCGACGCCGCGCTGCCGTTATCTCTCGCCGATGATGCCATGATTACGATTTGCCCACCATTCGCATTCGACTCTAATCCGATCGGTGCGCACACTGACTAATGAATGCACCCTGCAAGATAGCAAACAACAATTAGCTAATTCACGAATGACATATAACAACATATTTTAAATGTGCACATAAATAATCCAATGCGCGTCGGTTAACGCGTTCAATGCAATTGGTTATATCTGACAAACTTCGTTATCTTATCACGTGCGCCGTTTGTCTACGTGTTTTACAAATAAACAATACCTGGCTTTGCAGTAATATTCACTCAATCCATGCACACGAATAAATGAGAAAAGTCTTCGTGAATTGCACTCGTCGGGTGAAATTGGGACACTGACTGCGCGATTGCTAAAAAATGTACTTCAGATAACAATTATACTCGAAGCACATCCGCGCAAATTGACAATGGACAGGTCCTCGAGCGTTACAGATTGGTGGGCTTGTTACTTTTTTTGGTCGGTTCGATTATGTCAACCACGCACAGAGTGAAATGTATGCACGGCAGCGTGGTCGTGGCGCGAATGATAGAAATGGAAATTCTAACGTGTAATAACATGCGAACCGCTGTTGCTGTTGCTGCTGGTGCTTAACAACAAGGCACCATGCTTTGGAAGCCAACGCGTTCTCGTTGCGTTTCGCGCTTGCCTTAATTACCTGCCTCGGCGCAGCGAATGAGTGCTCTTTGCATGCGTACGTCTGTCTGGTGCACGCGAAACATGTATTTGTTGTACACCTACGTCGTAAGCGCCATGACGTAACCGGCGTGTAATCACCAGGTGCACGAGCGCAACATACCGAAGTCTTTCCAGGTCCCAAACGCTATCCAATTTGATGACAATTATGTCGTTTGCGTTAACGTAAGCCTTAATTACTTTTGCGATAAATGGCATACATACCGTGTGGATTTTATGATTATCCTCGTCCTACGTCAGTATAACCCTTGACAAAAAGTCCACTTCCGCTTGAACGACTTTGGTCTTCCATTGCCCTAGGAAATAACTGATGCCCAAGAAAGCTGTTAACTGAAAGCAAACGAATGAATGTCACAACTATCGTTAAAAACTGCACTCGGCTGTGCTAATCCATAATCGCGACACGACAGCACACACCCTTTTCCAATCTTATAACTGTATATCCACTGTATGAGAAGGGTGTGATATACCGGTAAGGGGCGCTCATTTACACTGCATTTTTCTTAAAGTGACAAACCATTTACTAATATGGTGCCTACCTCTTGCACAAGCTTTGAATTAATTGTCGAACCGATCATTTGGAGCAATAACTCTTTATAAATTGCACTAATTACCTAACTACTACTAACCATGTAATCCCAACTTTTCTTTTTGTTGATACCTCTAGTTTTACTTACCACCGTCAGACGTTGAGGGAGCCACCGGTTTGACCAATATTTACTGATACCGACAGATGGCGGCGCGATTGCAGATCACTGCAGAGGATCACTGTTTCCAGTTATCAACGTATCCCAAGTTATTTCCAATAGGGCATGCTACAATCAAAAAAGACAATAATTAATGTTATTAGTGAGTGTTGATAATAGAGAATGCTATGTAGCAATGCTTCAGTGAACAAAACAAGACTATCATTTGCAAATTAACAGTCACATGGGGTGTTCACACCATGTATCAAATTAATAAAATGTATGTTTGTAATCCCATTGGGATGCTTAATTACAAAATAATATATGACATTCAAACAGCCTTAATTCCAAGGGAGCGTTTCCTTATCAGACTGAAAGGCAACAAAAGGATACACAAGTAATTACAACCTTGCTGAAGGGAGCAGTATCCTCACAGCAAACCAATGTAAAACAGAATTGGGCTGGCTTGTAAAATTAACAGCTCTGCGCCTTGGAAGCTTACAGGCGGCTTTAGTTCATTTGTTCTGGTGTTCAGCATCGCCACAATGGCAATTTTGTCTAATTCTTAGCTGTGAATTCCCCAGCCAGACTGGCAACAATAGAAGCAAGCAAGCACTTGTCTAATATTTGCGGCATTGTAATTAAGTTCTTTTAAACGTAATTCAATAGCTTATTCGTCCATTTAATGCGAGCACGAAGAGCGTAGCCCAGTGGCATGTAATGGTTTTCTCTTGTTGATACCGTTGTGTGGGTGCACCGAACAAAGTGAGGTTATTAATGGACTGAATGAAGCATTACTGATAATTCATAATGAACGCCGATTTTACCTTCTATTTCACGTCGAGTATGCCACTTCTCTCGAATACAATACGTTGCACTTAACTACTTTAGAGATTATTTAATAAATTCCCAGAAAATCACTACCAAAACATAGCCGGTATTGTGCACTCCAACAGGTTATAGCGCTTAAGTCCCCACCTGTGTGTATCGCCGCGTACATGAGTTTTACTGTATGCAACCTTAACAGCACGACTGCAAGGGATTATTTCATAGAGTGCATTTAAATACTAAAAATGTTTGTCGTTAATACTCTCCCAAAGTCTTTATGCATTAACGAGAGTCTCCGCCCCGGAGTCGTCCGAGCGTAAACTATTTTATTTTATTAAAAAGAATTCCATTTTATGACATTCCAATTGACATAACAATCATATTATCGATTCTTACTGAAAGATCATCCTTATATTGTTTATAAAGATATATATATATATATATATTGCACCGACTACAAAGAATATTTCACGAGTTAAATTAACAAATTTTGAAGCCAATATGCAAGCATAGTAGTCAATAGATGTAGTGAAAACCGAATCTTAGGAATTTTGCTTAGAAACAAAGGTTCTGTTAGACAAATTACTTGTTAATAAAATACAATGATTTAAAGCCGGGCTATGCCGGGCTTTGATGAGTACTTTGGTTTATTGATAAACTCGCTCGGGCGTAAATTTATTTTATTAACAAGACATTTGGGAAGGATTTAATTCTTCCGAGTGCAATTGTTTTTTTAATGCATTCACAGCTTTCCATAATCGCACCACGACATCTTTATTGAACTTTTCTATTATATTTATTTCATGTACCTATATTATGCAAATGTTTTTGCAAAATTGATGATTATGCATAATTCCCGGTTTTTTATTTTTTGAAATTTTTTTTATCGTTGCCGTAAGTTGCTGTTACGGCTAGGCGTTTTACCCTCTGTTTTTGCCCCTAGACTTTACGAGAATTATTCTTTTGAGCATATAACCAATACAATGAGTAGGTTGCTAGCCTTGCTCAAGGTGAAGAAGAACTTCATTTTTC
>JARJDV010007873.1:0-17573 GCA_030264675.1 Anaulacaspis nigra | reverse complement strand
CATTAAAAGAATTTCAGTGGAAACCGCGAAAGTTACATGTAATTCTCATCATAATAAAAACAAATTGCAACTCTAATAACATTATGTAAACTTACTTCTTCAAATTCATCATCAGCTTCTTATCCACACGCTAAAAAGGCATACCTAGAATAGAATAACAAAAATTATTCAAAGAAATATTAACAGGAAACAAGATTTTCAATTAGCTTTGGAATCAGAAAATCAAAACGTCAGAAAGCCTAGTCAAGACCTTCAGTGGGACTGGGGCAGTCACAAGTAGTTTTCATCATATTTATAAGCAGCTCTGATGTATAAAATGCAATTCACTCACCAAATGAGCAGAAGTTTTCAGTTTCAATCCACGTATGTCATCCATGACAATGGCTTGAATTCTTCTAAGCAGAGAGAATCCCTGAAGACAACAAATTCTATTAAATTCAACTCATTATTAAGTCGACGAATATAGAGGTAATGCGTTTCAGAATAAACAAGCTTCATTAAAGAGATTTCAGTGGAAACCGCGAAAGTTTTACGTAATTCTCATCACATTAATAAGTAAATATACTGACATTTATTTACAAGGCTTTCAGTGGGACTATGTAAGTCCCAAAACTGGGGATTTTTTGTAATTTTCATCATAATGAATGTTATTTAATCTACCGCCATTAATTAAACTAGGCTATCTTTGAAAAATAAAATAAAACTGTATTCATATGAAATCTCAAAACAACTATTAATGAGGTGCTTACACGTGTGAAGAAATTCGTTATTCCAACAGTCTGCATTGGCCACCATGATGAAGGTATACCTTAAAACAAACACCATGTAAATTTTACAAATTGGACTACAAAATAGAATTGCAAAGATGTAGCTGCATTGTATATTCTATTAACAATAAATGTTAACAAATAAAGTTATTACAGCACTTTCTCTTACAGATATTAAGCGCCACAAAATTAAAGTTACTTAAAAATGTGGGGATTGATCTGTATCACATGAACTAGATAGCATTGATACTCACCATGCGGTCTTTAGGTTATGAATCAGCCATGTGGTCTTTTAACTACGCCAATTTAGCACTAAGGTGGTTTAAACAATTCCATCACGGATATGATTCTGTAACGCAAGAACAGGCGTTTGGCATATATTGCAAATTTTTTGTAAAGATCATTTGTTGCTACACGACGTGTTGCATTGACAATTTGTGTCAATAAACATAGCTGGTGGAGCATTTAATATCCACAGTGCTAATACAAGCATTGCTAATATATCTACAGATGATATATTAGTTCAGGGACTGTGGGACACTCGAAACAAGAATATACAACAATGTTCTTACACACAACTTACTTCTTACGCACAACCACAAATTTGAGATAGAGCACGTGAACACATCGCACACAGAAAGCATTGCGCAGAAAAGGAAGTCCGGGCAAATATTTCCTCTTTATATAGTCTGTTTTGCAGTCGTACCAATAGTAATTCACTAAAATACCCAACTATGAATATTATATTTATATTATTTATCATTACTTATAAACACATCAATGTAATCTAATCCAGTATTACATTATTATTTATATATATAAAAGGCATGTTTGACAAAAATAATATATTTTTTATAACATTATTGTTTTTTTAATACGGTTCAATAAATCAGAAGATATGTATTAGTCTAACAAAGAATGCGAAGAAAACGCAGTTCACAGTTGCTATAGTAATACTAGTTTTGTTATTGTTTTCATTTATTAGTTATGGTATGAAATTACAAAAAAAATTATTATTGTAGAAGGACTATTGATTTTTCTTGATAAACAGATGTATGTTTTCATCGCATTATTCATTCAAAGCGCATCGACCAGCGAATGATTATTCATCGTTAACTAACTGAATCACGAATACATGATAATAAACAATGATCCAAGTGCAATAACATAAAACTCTCATTTATTTATATCCATTTAGTTTGGTGCGATACACCACACAGCAATAATGCTCGCACTGGAGTTGTTTATATTCTTATCCGCGCTTCGATTTGGATATGCGCAAATATTTGCGTATCAACCAGAGCAAGTACATATTAGTTTCGGAGAAAATGTAAGTGAAGTTGTCATTACCTGGTCTACATTTAATGACACCCAAGAATCTATTGTTGAATATGGAATTGGTGGTATGATATTATCAGAAACTGGCAGTTCCAACAAGTTTGTTGATGGTGGTCCAGCTAAACATACTCAATACATCCATACAGTAACACTAAAGAATCTGTCGCCAAAATCTAAATATGGTAGGAATATCTTCATATTATAATTAATAAATGTTGGATAAAATTAATAAATTTTGCAGTTTATCACTGTGGAAGTACTTTGGGTTGGTCGCCACAATTTTGGTTTAACACAGTGCCTACAAATGAAGACTGGCAACCACATTTGGCAATTTTTGGTGACATGGGCAATGAAAATGCACAATCCCTAGCCAGATTACAAGAGGAGACTCAGAGAGGGTTATATGACACCATTTTACATGTGGGAGACTTTGCATATGATATGAACACTGTACACACAATTTAGTAATAATTTCTACAAGTTATATTAATGGATGTATTTTACAGAACAATGCAGAAGTAGGAGATCAATTCATGAGGCAAATTGAATCAGTTGCTGCATATGTTCCATACATGACATGTCCTGGGAATCATGAAGAAAAATAGTAAGTTTATCCAATTAATAAAAGGGCTGTTTATTCAATAATTGACACAATATAATGTATTTGCAGTAATTTTAGTAACTATGCGGCGCGGTTCTCCATGCCTTTGGGCAACAAAAATCCAATGTACAGTTTTAATTTGGGCCCATTGCATATTATAAGCATATCAACAGAATTGTACTATTTCATGAATTATGGCATTAAAGCTCTGGTAAATCAATACGAGTGGCTAGTAAACGATTTAAAGATAGCGAACTTGCCACAGAATCGTGCGGTGCGTCCTTGGATCATTCTAATGGGTCATAAGCCAATGTATTGCAGTGATGACGATAGTGATGACTGTCGGCATTTCGAAACCTTAACTAGAGTTGGCTTGCCATTTTTGCATTTCTTCGGAATCGAGCCGCTCATGTATGAATATGGTGTTGATCTAGCCATATGGGCACATGAACATTCATATGAGCGACTTTGGCCACTGTATGACTACAAAGTGTACAATGGCAGTTATGAACAACCCTACGTCAATCCGAAGGCTCCTGTGCACATCATCACCGGCTCCGCTGGTTGTAAAGAAGGTACCGATAAGTTTGTGAAGCCACAACCAGCGTGGTCTGCATTTGTCACCAGCGATTATGGTTACACTCGCTTAAAAGCTCACAATAAGACGCATTTATACATAGAGCAAGTATCCGATGATAAACAGGGTGCAATTGTTGATTGGTTTTGGCTTGTAAAAGATGAGCATGTATCATTTAACTTGTTGTAAAATAATTTTATGCAAAACAAAGATACTCGTAGCCACTCTGACCTCAGTAAATTTATCTATTAGATATCTACTTCGCAATACCCGTGTACGTCATTACTGTTATGATGATATATTCTGCGTGTATTAATCAGTTGTAATAAACATTGAAATGTACTCCAGTATTTCATGATTTGATCCGTCCAGTCCATAAAACGCGCGCCACCCCAAGATTTATAATGAAAAGCGGAGCGGCTTTTGTGTATACTTACCATAATTGAATAGCAGCGCTAAATTGCAAAAGACTGTTTAAAAATCTAAATTTACTTACACAAGTTGAAGGTTGTCACGAAAATGCTTCCGTGCCTATAAGCAGCCCTCTTTTAAGTGGTTGACATTATCGTTTATACATGATAAATATCAGTAAATGGAAAAACACAATATTTTTGAATCAATACTAGTATCTTAATTATTTATACAAAATTATCAAACGATTTAAATACTAGAACGTTATTGAAATCAGTGACCTATATTCAATCAATACAAAAACAAAACCGAACATTTAGTCAAACCGTAATAACTTAAAACGTGACCGCTAACACGTTTCGAGGTTCTAGATTGAAATCTAATTCACCAAAAAAATGAGTCAATACTTACACTTTAATTTCGATAACCACCTCTTCCGCGTCCACGACCACCTCGGAAACCACCACGATTGCGATGGAAATTATGACTAAACTTACCACTGGGGGGCGTGTAGATTTTCTTATCGTTTCCAAGACGCTTCAATTTATTTGGAGAATTACCGTTCGTTTCATACGTAATAGGTGCATGTCTTTTGACGCCGGTCGTATTTTCGGTTACTTTGACTTTCGTTTCAACGGGAGCGACTTCTTTCTTATTAAACGATAACTGAACCTTGCACTTGTAAATTGGTGGCTGATAAAATAGATCCTTGATGAGGGTGTTAATATTTTTAAGCAGAATTGGACACATTTCGCGGATTCGCTTTTCTTCAACATTGAATACTTTGTCACCGTCAGACAAGTGAAGTACTTTCAAGCAACCTTGCACAGCACGGGAGAAGTATAAGAGACGAGAGCGAAAGTCTTTAAGAAGTTGCTGATCAGATGTGAGAAAGTCGGGACATTGACGAGCCAGCGAGTGAAATGCGAAGAGTAGGGCCTCAACAATTGAAAAGTTCATATCAGGCATGTCATTAGATGTAGCATCCTCCGGTGGCTCTGGCATGTAACGCTGTTGAAAATAACTCTTTACAATCAAATATTACCATAAAAATAAAGAGAACTTACTTGTAGTACTTCAAATATGATGCCGACTTCAGTCGTTGCAGAATCCAGTGTTCCACAATACTGCGATATCGTAGCCAATTGTTGGGCAAGTTCCGTTTGATATTGAACACCACAATTAATTTCACTGATTTTTTCCCATTGTGGTAAGATTTTACTACAATAATATTTCAGAAATTCTGTTGATTCAACTTTAGTCTAAAAATTAGGAGATTATCAAAACTTCTTAAAATTGTCATAAGATAAAAACTTACAGAAAACAATGGAAGAACAAATCTTACACAGCATACCAATCTGTCTGTAAAATTGTTACCGTTTTGGTAGGGTAGAAAGTCCTTATCAATTTCAATTTGATCACACACTATGTCTAATATTTCCTTTTGTCCAGTGAATGATTTCACTAAACTTGTGGAAACTAAATAAGTCATTAACATTACAAATTCTTCAGATGTACAATCCTAAAAATGTACATATTTAGAAATAAGCTGACACATTCAAAACAGTAATATTTTACCTGTAGGGTTTCTTTAACATTTGTAATCATTAGATCCTGAACCTCTGTTGTTATGATACTTGATTCCAGCATTTTGATCTTATTTAAAATAAATTGGATGCACCTCAACTTGATTACTGGATCCATACTAGGCTCACGAGCAGTTTTAAATATACATTTGATGACTGCAACTGGGTCCTTTTTCAAAATGTCAAAAAATATATTGTTTGCAATAGCTTGTTCACTTGGATCATCTAACTGCAGCATTTGTGCCATTACTTCAGCCACTTTGTTTAAATGATTTGATTCTTTGCAGAAATTTGGAAGTGCTTTCATAGCAGCAAGGCGAATCTAAAAACATATGCTTATCAACATAGATCAAATAACACAAAGATTAATAATTACAATCTTATCATCATCAGTGCATAGATTAAATATTGCTTCAAGAGCAACATCTTGAAGCTTTGGAAAGGAAGGAAAGAACTTAGTGATAATTTGAGTCGCTAATTTCTTCTCCTGAATGCCACATTCAGTACCCTTAATAGCTTCAGTGTACTCATTTGAAAGCTAAAAAAGAAATAATAATTAAACCCATATTGCTTAGGTTATGATTTGGCCGCTTTCAATCCATTTTAAGGCGGCTAGGATGCACTATACTTGCCTCGCTTATAGCCTCTCCTGCCTTCGTTAATGTGTCGTATATGTTATACAAATCGTCGATATTCATTTTGAAAACCATACGAAACTGCACAATACTTTATTTAACACAAACACCCCTTTTCTATTAATCGCGAAAATACTAGCCGAAAATCGAAACTGTAGCACACCACAGCACGCGTATAAGACACTGTAAAACACAACACCTTATGAATTAATGTCGGAGCGACTGTCATTTATGGCTTAACAATTGTCACACAACTTAGTGAGGCGCTTTCAACAAAAATTTAATTAAAGAAATTTTGTAATTATTGTTGTTCAATAACATTGAATGTATTAAAATTCTCTCCAAGTTTTATTCATATATTTTATGACATTCTAGAATATTTAAAGTTGCAGCCTTTCAATAATCTTAATAATGCACACAAACAAAACTTTCTATGAACTAAAGCATCTCCAATTCAATACAAATTACTAATTACATTATTGTTATGATGTGTTCTAATTGAATTGAACGTTTGTTTTTATTATATATAGATGGGTTTTATAAAATTTACTTTATATAAAGATGTTATAGTAATGGTTGACCTGTATTTATTTGTAAACTACGTAAAAATTGACGAACCATTCCTAACCATTCCGCATGTGGTGCTATAATTACTAACTGGTAATTTGATGTCTTTATACTAAAAATATCAAGTATCTCATTGAGTAAAGACAAATATTAATAGTAAATTTATTTGTTAGGAAATGAAATCAAAGTAAGCAAATTCTAATGATAATTTTTACTTTTAAAATTATGTCAATTTACTTTTGTAACATATTATAATTTATTTATCATATTCTTCAGCGATTCACAAAAGTTTAATTAAATTGTGAATCGTGTTTTATCGACGCGGCCGAAACTATTGCAACCTTTGACAGGTGACATTTAATGGTGTTTGTCAGTGTTTGTCAGTATTTGTCGGTGTTATCATCATGGGTTGTTTTACAGCTGTCAAAAAATGATGCGACCACGATAATGGAGTCTATGATAGTTGCGCGGAATTATAGTGAATATTTGGCCGATTCGCACACTACCTATGCTATGGATTAGCAGTCGAAATATGGTATGTAAATATCAAATATTATGCAAACAACTCCCAATCTCTTACAACACCCAAAACGATATTTTCCTGCCTTCAGCGATTTGCATAATAGTGCCGCATTATACTGATTATAAGTTATAGTAAATGAATAACGCACTATTTTTCATTTTCAGGGTGCCAATATTTCCCAATTAGAACGAGATATAGGTTCTGAACAGTTCCCACCAAATGAGCACTATTTTGGTTTAGTAAATGTGAGTAGTCTAATAAACATCAACATGTTTTGTACTCATTTTGCTGTTTTCAATCTTTTGCAGTTTGGTAATACTTGTTATAGTAATTCAGTGTTACAAGCATTATACTTTTGTAAGCCATTTAGAGACAAAGTGTTAGAGTACAAAGCAAAGAATAAGCGAACTAAAGAGACACTACTCACATGTCTAGCAGACCTCTTTCACAGCATTGCAACCCAGAAGAAGAAAGTCGGTTCTATCGCACCCAAAAAGTTTATAGCAAGGCTACGAAAAGAAAAGGAGGAGTTTGACAATTACATGCAGCAAGATGCACATGAATTTCTCAATTTTCTTATCAATCATATTAGTGAAATTATCCTCGCCGAACGACAGCAGCAACACCAACAGAACCAAAACAATGCAACCCTCAATAATATAAAAGCAAAATCTGGCGAAAATGGTACAATACATACTCCGCCAACACCAGAGCCTACTTGGGTGCATGAAATATTTCAGGTGGGATAATATTTCCTGCATTACTATAGAGGTTTTGTGAAAAATATGTGTATTATTTTAGGGTATCCTAACAAGTGAAACTCGATGTTTGAATTGTGAGACAGTTAGTAGTAAGGATGAAGATTTCTTTGATCTGCAAGTAGACATTGAACAGAATACAAGCATCACACATTGTTTGCGGTGCTTCAGCAACACGGAAACGCTATGCAGCGACAACAAATTTAAGTGTGATAATTGCCGCAGTTACCAGGAAGCGCAGAAACGAATGCGTGTCAAGAAACTGCCGATGATTTTAGCGCTACATTTGAAGCGCTTTAAATATATGGAACAGTACAATCGACACATTAAAGTGTCGCATCGTGTTGTTTTTCCCTTAGAACTACGGCTATTTAATACTGTAAGTAATTGATCGTGACTCATGTGTGGTTTATCAGAACCTAAACGATGTTGTTTTCAGTCTGACGATGCAGTGAATCCTGATCGGCTTTATGACTTGGTAGCTGTTGTTATACATTGTGGGAGTGGCCCTAATCGCGGTCATTATATTAGTATTGTTAAGAGCCATGGATTTTGGCTGTTGTTTGACGATGATCAAGTGGATGTAAGTCGATTTGCACTGTCTGCCATGACTTTGAATTCATGTATTTTTATTTTGTTTTTAGAAAATTGACGCGTCAACTATAGAAGATTTTTACGGACTAACGTCGGATACGCAAAAATCTTCCGAAACTGGCTATATATTATTTTATCAATCGCGAGAGAGTTTATGAGTGTTACAGAGCACTGGAAACAGTAAGCAGGCGAACGGCAGGCCGAGGAAAACGAAGTCGAAACGAATGCCGTTCCCGTTTACCTCCAAAGCATCTTAAGCAAAATCCAAGATTGCAAACAAAATGTTAACATCGAATCGCCGTCGCTAATTGTTTGTGTCCATTGAGTAAGATATAAATGCGCGACTTCTGAGTTATGATAATGGAGCATAATCGGTGGCGCCTCGAACCAAAGATTACTAAATTTTTAATACTAAAACAAAAACACACTTATCGCGATAAATAATCAAATTATTAATACGAAAGAGAGCGTGAACAATGCCTAGGTGTCAATACGTTGAGGGCAGTTGCGTAGGTTTTTGTACAAAGATTTAAACAATTGAATGTGAAAGCAAAACTGAAATTGATATGCGCGTTACTTAGTAACAATTATATATATATATAAATATATAAAATGAGGACGATGGATTTAGGAAAATTTCGCTCACACTGTAATCATTCATCCAAAGTTAATGAGTTTTGCACGCCGCACGGTCACTTGCCAATTGATTGTTACTAAATTGGCTTTTGATTATAATGTGCATCAAGCAAACATCATTTTAAAATCACGTACGTACTTTATCTTCTTGTCATTTATAAACGAAGCAGAAACCTTTTTGTACATAAGTAAAAATGCAAGAAAATTGCAAAATTGTGATTCGCGATTTAAAATTTTAATTGCTTATTATTATTTTGTGTTGTTCGTTTTGTTTTATTCTTAAAATCGACATTAGAGTTCTACCTAACTAACACTTTGGAAAGATAACATCATTAATGCAATAACTGTAACGACGAACGGCAGAACGAAGGGAGTGTTCTCTCGAAGGAAATGTCGTATGATGAGCAATACGTATTACAAGTTTTTGTTCCTAGTTTGGTTTACATATTGCAACGATGCAGTGATATTCCATCAATTCTCTACGTCGCGATGTGTCTGTATTGCTGTGTTTTACCACCAATATTTGTATTATACGAACAAATTGCAATGCTACCTTACTGTTGCAAAATGTTATAAGTTACGAATGTAACACGTCATTGATTATATGTTGTTATTAATAAATACGCAAAATATGAAAATAATACAAATTCAGCAAACCAATTGCAGTTAGTTAACTAATTACTTATTATGCAGTGAAGAAAAATTAATACGACGAAGTTGAATCGTTGATTAAATTGTATTGCAAATGGAGAAGAGAAATCTACAAAACAAAATGATGGACACTTTTGTTTAGTTCTGCTCAGAGTGGAACTATATTTTTATTCTGTAAATATTCGTTAGATTATAATATATAAGTAAACGATTTAAAATATTATTTTATCTTTCTTCCGCACCTTTATTTGAATCCACAAGTGAACGCGCCAAATTTTATCAGTCGTACCATGCCGAAGACATCCGAAGAAAGATTTTAGTTTGTTTACACGCATGCGCATGTGTATACAATGTTTGCTTCATTGCTTGCAACACTTAAGCCGAAAGGAATGAAAGTGGAAATGGTTGATGAATTAAAGTGGGTGGGTTTCCACCTCTCTTAAATAGTTTCAACGTTAAGGCATTAAGTGTATGATGTTAACTTCAGTTTGCGTCAGCGATTTGGGGATGGCTGCGGAGTAGTTATTTACGTGCTGAATCGCATTGTGTTTTGTGTAGTTGCTTGTTGAATGGGCGGTGTTTGTTTTAGATAATGTAAGATTTGCATTTTTATAACTACTTTTTATCAATCCGTATTGCCGTATCTAAAACAGCATTATGGAAAAACCAAGAGGCCGCGCAGCTTTAATTCAACTACTCCGTCGTCCAGGGGGTGAAACTGATGCGTCTACATCAACTCAGCCATCTGAAGCTACTCAAACGCCACAGCCTCGTGGACGTGCGCAATTGTTTGAAAAGTTAAAGAAGTTAAATCAAAATCCACCAAAAACGGAAACTGCAATACAAGATGATCCAGGGCCAGTAATGACCAAACTTGACATTTCTTCTGAACCATTCCAAAAGGCACCAAAGGGCTCATCAGGAACACATATTTCCATAAATGCAAACTTTGTTAAACTGACCAGGAAAAAAGATATGGGTTTTCATAGATATTTTATTCAATTTGATCCTGATATTGACTCAAAAGTTGCTCGAGTAAAGTTAGTCAAAGCTGTTGTGCCCAAGTTATCTACTGTTCATATGTTTAATGGGGCAACTGATTTATATTTACCTCACAAGTTATCAGATAATCAAGTGATTTTGGAAAGCCCTCATCCATTTGATGGTGAATGTATTGTTACTATGACAATAATTTACAAGAAACTTGAGCCATTTGGTAAGTGTAAATATTAATTTCTAACTGTTGAATCAAACAACTATTTTATTTTAGGTAGTACTGATAGTCTGCATTTTATAAACGTTTTATTTAAACGCATCATGAACAAGTTACAAATGAATCCCATTGGTCGGAATTATTTCAACATGAATTTATCCAAATTTATACCACAATACAATTTGGAAGTGATACCTGGATATGCTGTTGCTGTTCATGAAATGGAAGATGGCTTAATGCTGTGCTTTGATACCTGCCATAAACTTTTACGTAAAAAGAGTGTTCTTGATATTCTTACAGAAATTAGACATGGTAATCCAAGTAATTACAAGACAAAAGCAATTGATGAAATTATTGGCCAAAGCGTACTTACAAGTTATAACAATGCAAGTTATATCATAGATGATATTATGTGGGATATGACTCCAATGAATACATTTGAAACAAAAGCAGGACCTCTTACGTTTGCCGATTACTATAAGAAACGATATGGTTTAGAAATTATGAACTTAACACAACCATTATTGTTGCACTTAGATAAGAAGAAAACCTCTGTAGTTGGGCAAATAAAAGAGTTTCATGTCTGCCTGGTACCTGAATTTTGTAATGTTACAGGAATTAAACAAGATATGATGACAAACAAGTTTAAGAAAGATATTGCTGAATATACTAGATTGCCACCTAGTAAACGATTTGCAATTTTAAATAAATATGTCGAAAATGTAAGGAATACACCCGCAGCTAGTCAACTTTTGGAAGATTGGGGATTTACAATAGCGGATGCTGTTATAGATCTTAATGCACGAGTTATTCAAGACACCAAAGTTACACTTCGCCGCACGAATATTGATGTGGCCAAAGTACCTGATTGGGGACGTGAAATTGGTCGTGATAATCTTATTAATCCTGTTGATTTACTAAACTGGATTGTTGTTTTCCCAGAGAAATTCACAAAGTATACTCTACTTATCAATTACATGATGTGTTGTATTTAATTATTATGATTGTAGGGAAACTCAGCGATTCATTCACAAGCTTCGTGACTTAGCCGATGGGTTTGGCTGCAGAATTGATTTACCACGTTTCGTGCCTGTCGGAGGAAAATACTATGATTCTGATTACCGAAAGGCCTTGGATCAAGGTTTTAATGACAATGTGCAAATGGTGCTTGTTGTTATGATAATGCCTAGAGAATCTCTTTATAAGGAAGTGAAATCTTATACACTGTGTCGTAAAGGGATAAGCAGTCAAATGGTGCGGATTCAAACATTACAAAATGATAAAAGGTTTCAATCAGTGATATTGAAAATTGGTTTACAAATGCAAGCAAAACTAGGTGGTTCTCTTTGGGGCTTGGCTTTTCCAAATGTGTGCAAAGGTTTTATGTTTTGTGGCATTGACACATTTCACGCGAAAGGAAAAAAATCGGTTGGTGCAATCGTATGTAGCATCAACGAAGACCATACTAGATATTATACAGGACTTAGTTTTCAAGAGAACGAAATTGCAGAGTCTTTGAGATTGCACTTTAGAGAAGCGATAGAAGTACGTAAACGTTTGACTGGAACATATCCTTCAGTCATTTTTATCGTACGAGATGGTGTATCAGACGGATGTTTGCAACATGTGAAGGACTTTGAAGTAACGCAATATTTAAGCGTAAGTCTATGGCTATTACGTAGTTAAATTAATATGTTTAAATATAAATTATGGTTTTAGGTGACCCAAGATCTTGGAATAGAATTCACAATGTGTTTTCTCGTACTGCAGAAACGTATCAACGCGCGTTTTGCGTTACGTAGGGATAACCCTCCTGCCGGAACTGTGGTTGACCACACTATTACACGTGCTCATTACGACGACTTTTATCTTGTACCACAACATACAAAAATTGGCACAGTAAGCCCATCTCATTATATTGTCCTTCATAACAATACGAAAGAATTAAACATGGATCGCATTCAAAAGTTGAGTTTTAAACTTTGTCATTTGTATTACAATTGGTCAGGAGCAGTGAGCGTACCTGCACCGTGTCAATATGCACATAAAGCTGCGTATCTTATCGGTCAGAATTTAGATAGAATGCCTTCAGCGAATCTAAGCGATAAATTGTATTATTTGTAAAACTGTTTCAGAGTTTTAGTCTGGGCATGTTTTCTTTATTCTCTTTTTGGATTTTTATATTATGACATTTGCATTGATTTAATTTACTCAACTTTTTTTTATTAAAATACGAAATTCTATGTGAAAATAGTACTCATTTTCAATTTCTATTATGGATTAATAGTCTACAACTAGAGGGGCCAAATCACCATAGTGATAATTTTATACAAACATTGAAAGAATGACGAATACACTAGTCGTACGATAATTGTAAAATTACGGAATACCGACCCATAACATATCGATTTATATACGTGTCCGTAATTTTGTTGATTTTGATTAGTTTCAATACTAATAAATATATTTAGGCAAAACTTTTGTGAGGCCCTAATGTTGTTAATTCAAATTGATGGCAACGCTATTTATAACATTGCTAAGAAAGACTGTACTTAGTATCTATGACAATTGTTAATTATATTATTTTTTAATATATAATTTTGTAAGAATTGATTAATTGTTTATGTATTTCGGAGAAGAGATTACTAGCTTATTAAAAATAAATGTTACGTTGCAGAAATGAGTTGTTTAAAGTTTGCGTATTATGCAAAGGTTACCTGCTGCACACATTACGGCACTTATACGCTTGGCGCACATTATTGAATTGATTATTTACACCATTTACATTTTACATTTGCGCATTCCACTTCTAATTTCGGGAGCGCCCGGAAATGAATACTAACCAAGAGTAGCGCAATAGCACCACACATGAACAAAGCAAAAGTGCACGTATAGTGTACATAAAATACAGCAAATTCAATTTCAGTACACACAATGAGTAAATGTATTGTGATAAACTGCTATTGCATCGAGTGTTACTATTTCACGGCGAAACAGGATTACAATAAAATATGATGCCATCAAAAAAGCACGAAAACTGAAACTAAATAAATTGAAATGCGACATGCCATAACCATTAAATTTAATTCATTTCCAACTTTCATATACCCACCAAATTATATTCTTTGTTAACCTACGAAATTGCGAAAGAAATTTGAAATTACCAAAACTGATTCAATGACAAAACCGTTACGCATTAGCTATATTATGTGAAAAGAGTAATCACATTAAATCTAATTAGGTCTGGCTAACATACAACTCAATTTAGAAATGGAAAATGACTTATGTTTTTTTAATTCCTATTTATAGATTGTGCTGGGAGAATATGGACGTTAAACTGGATTTAATAAAAGTAAGTGCATTTCGTTGCATTTTGCCCTCGTAAAATTGTACCAACAGTAAGCAAGTCTGGTGCGGATGCAATGCGCGACAGCGTTTATGTTCATTCCGGTTTAATTCCGCGTTCTTTCTTTCGCAGCCGTCTTATTCGGTGAGCGGGTTTTATGATTGCGCGTGCAGGGATGTACGTATCAATGTCGGCAGACACCATGGCGCAAGCCGTAATTTGGACGGCAAGCAACATAAAACTATCGCGGAAAACTAGCGAACGACGTTTTAACAATTCATAAACTTAACAAAAGGAAAACGTACTAAAACTCCTAAACCACCAAGATGACATTCTTATGCTTACATACATTAAATCTTTAATCGCACCATGTAATTTACAATGAACAATTAAAACATTCACCAAATTGAATCGAAGATGCTAACCTATAAAAATTTTTATGAACCTGTCAAAGCTGTCCAGGATATTTGTTGTTTGATCAGTAACCACTTATAATATCAACACGTTATTCGTAAATTACTTAGGAGAAATGCATAACAATTTGGACGAAAATAATATTCTAATCACTTTTTTTCCTTCTTAACCAATTATTATTACATTGACAGCTTGTCAATAATCGAATGAAGCAAGAGCGAGTGAAACGCAAGTGAATGAACTTTATTTACAAGTCTGGCGAACACATGTGACGCAGGAGACCTGTGCAATGCGCGTTGGAGTCCGTAAACTCCCCCAACTCGTGGCGGGTTCCTTGAAGACTCTTCGCCGCGAGGTAGCTGACGCTTTTACCGCTTGCCGCTACCGCAACACCAACGCATCCAACGCCGCACCGGCAGTCGGTTTCGAACCGTTCGCGCGCTCGCATATCACACGACTTCCTTCTGATGAACCGCGCTCGCGCTCGCCGCGAATCAACACGTGCGCGTCAACAATCTCTGACAAATTAATTACAGCGCCCGCTGCAATAAATTACGCCATTGCACCGGCCCAACGGGCGTTAATGCGACACGCCGGCGATTAATTGCTTCAGTTTTGGCTCGTGTCCGAATGTGTCCAGTCGTGATTAATAATTCCGCAGCGTGCGTCGCCGAACTTTGCCAATAAAACAAAACACCAAGTGACATGCCGACGACAATATCAACCCTTGCCGTCGCCGCCACCAAGAAGCGATCGCTACCCGGAGGATTGTACGAACTTGCGTCGTAAAATTGCGCGATCGCAGCTCATAAACTTCACACAACAGTTTTGCTGCGCGCACCGAGAGCGCAGCGGAAAAAGTTTGCACATATTGCGCGCTAATCATCAAGTGTTGATTGACATTAAGTGGATTATTTCATATCAACATTCATCTGAGGAAAACAAATTCGAAACGGAATATTAGAATCATCATTTATGGGGATTTCTACAACTTTTAAGGTTTGTCTCATTAAATAATAAATATGATCACTTAGCAACATTTTCATGCTGGAAAACAAGAGGAAATTATTAATGCGAATAAGAATTTAATTTATGTAATCCGAAGAAATGAATATTTGAGACAGAGTGCATTTGGAGGCTCGGAAGCTACAGGTGCGCCATTTTCACGAAAAACAATTGCGTCCAGTGCGCATTCCCAGTGCTCCAGGATATTTGTTTGTTTGCGCTGCGCTCGTACACTACGTACGAAGTTAATTAAAACGAGATTTATGACTGCACTCTCTATACGTTCATTTACTTTTCGCGCGCCCGCGCACTGGGTTTGTTATTTTGCGCAAATCCGTGAAAAAAGGTGTGAATTACTTCAGTATCCAGAGACCAAGTAATATTCCAAGGGAATTCCACCCAACAAAAAGATGCAATTTACACGAGAAACGCGAAAATATTCATTTTATTCATATCTCGGCTGTATCCGAAGGTTTCCATTAAATTAGTCGTTCCCTAAACGCGCATATTTCTGTATTTCTGGCGTTTACAACACATGTTTTTATAGTTTTTCGAAAAACGTAAACTTTGCCAACAATTTTAGTCCAAGTCGCTAAAAGTAAAACGGTCAAAAGTCCTACTTGCGAACATTTCATGTTTTAATACAGTGGTTCTCAATATTTAATTAGGCACGTATTTCCCGGACCATAAGACGCATCCCAAAATAATCTATAATAATTGATCAAACTGTTATTGTTAATTATTTAGATTCGCATGTTCAACTTTCGAATTAAGATTTATTTTGGACCATAAGACGCGATTTAGTAAAATAGAGTGAAATATGCAAAAATGCATTTTTAAAACTTAAATTCATCCTAAAATTTTACTTATAAGATAATTTTCGGAGTATAAGACGCACTGCAAGTTTGAGATAATCAAAAGTTTAATGATTTCTGCAAGATAATTAAAGATTAGAGTGAGTGAGTCATTATCATTATGACTATCACTTTTAGCACGTGATGAACGTGTGGAACTGCTGGTTTAATAACTTTTCGCGCAAAGGCACACATTTAGAATAAATAAATAATATGAGGAAGCCGTCCGTCAGTCATGCACAATACGTTCACCTTCGTTTTGGCGTTTCTTGCGCTCGCTCTCACGCCTTACGAGCGTGCAATATGCAATTAAAACTCGCGCGCACTCGTCAATCGTTTTTTCCAACTTTGCACATACAAAACGGACTCGCAAATTTTCTTCAGTTTTATTGCTCCAGTCGCGTACTCAGAACAATTGCAAGGAATAAAATGCATGAAAACAAAGTGCATTGCATTATGTGTTTGGAACTTGGGAACTTGCGGGGTATTTAATTAGATTTTAATAATTGCACCTGCGGTCGCATCTCTGGGAGAGAGTTGCAGAAAGCTCATAAAACTTTAAACCCGGGTCTGCATACGCGCTTAATTACTTCCGCGCGAACTTGAAACTGCGTATACGTCCACATGCGCACGCGTCTTTAATTTTAAACGTGCCGTTTATTTACAGATCGCATTTACGAGTACACATTGCCTGCCCTGACTTTGCAGGACTCTCCTGCAGCTCGTAGTCAAATTCGTTGCAGACTATGCAACTATGCAACTGTTGATATTGCCGGTGTTCGTTGCTTGCACGCTGCCAAAATTAGTCTATTTAAGTTATTTACTCGCTTGTTTATATTTTTGTTTCATTATCTTTTAATTAAAACGCAATGTTGTCTTAATTAATTACGAACTTAATTTATTGGAATGATACTGAGTAGTATTACGACGCGTAAAGATTTATAACCAAATTGTTATTAAATGAATTACAAATTAATGTTTCCCTTTTTTTTGTTCAAATGTCTATCACTACATAGTATAAAACAAAGACGCTTTTTTGTCCCTATATCCTTATGAATGCTTAAATCTTTAAAACTATGCAACGGATTTTGATGCGG